>CM060867.1:11651285-11770285 GCA_030737845.1 Acorus calamus | reverse complement strand
ACCAACGCCCACCACGAACGACGATCACCAACGGCTACTCTGAAAGGTTGGGAAAAGGAGGGGTGAGCTACCACACACTCAGTGAATGGACCTTAACGTTCCAATAATAATAATAATAATAGCAATATTAAAACCTACAGAGTAAATTCCAAAATATCCGAATCAATAAAAATATAAATTTTCACAAATATCTCGATAAAATGGAATGCATCTCTTTAGAGGAAATAACCACCATCTCATACTATCTATATGATGCGCATGATGCAACGGACACGCATGCCCGTATGGCACGCAGCCAAAAGTGCTCCAACTAGAGCTTGATCACGCAGACCAATCGTCACGTAGATGGGTGTCACGCAGACACGGTCCCACTGGACTGAGTCACGCAGACCCTCGTCACGCAGACCCTCGTCACGCAGACGAATGATATGCATGCAAGAACAACTACTCACACACCAACTGCTTCCACATGCAATACAATATAACATAATATCCATAAAACATTTACGACATACAAAAATAACCATATCTATCATGATGGCATGCTCACATGCTCCATACACAAAATAATAGTTGTATTCATAACATAGGCATGATGCGGTCATGATATAAATATAATAGTTTCGAATCTATATAGAGACTAGACCCACTCACCTTCGGTCCTACGCAAGACTACCGGACTAACAAGTAAGCTAACGAGAGTCTACTGCTCCTGAAGATTTTCATACCAATGAACCAGATCAGAAACGGAATATAATGATTAACTAAATCAAATATCACCAAAAATACTGGGCTCAGCCGGCTACTCAAATGTAGCCGCCTAGCTTCCGACGGCTACTCAAACCTAGCCGCCTGATCTCAGACGGCTACTTTCAAGTAGCCACCCCCGACAGACCCAAAACAGCAAATATGCCCTTAATGACCCCGACTTCCCACCCAAACATTAAAAAACACGTACCTACTCTCTCTCTTCATACAAAATACATATAAAATATATTGAAAACATTTAAGTTTGATCCCTAAAATGATCGATTCGATGATAAATCAAAATACTGAAAAAAACGATGAAACCTCTATAGAATAAATTTTAAAAATGGTAATATTAACACCATATATTTTCATATCTTAAAGTAGTGTTTAAGTATTAAATAACAGTTGGTTAATTGTGATAAAATATCCTAATACATGTTTCTATCATGCATGAAAAATTTGTATAGACCTAGGCATGTTTTTATTCAAACATCGATAAATCGACAAAACCTAAATAATAATAATATAAATCTGAATACATAAAAACTAGAAAACATCATAACCATACAAGGATCTAGATCTAATAAATTTAATATGATGATCATGTCTTCCTAACCCTAGATTCATGCAAGGCAATGAGTAATGCATCGAAAGCTTATGTAATCCATCCGAAAAACCTTGAAAACCATAGATCTAATATATATACGAATAAATCACATAGATCAGCAATAAAAATCATCAAAACAGTGATGAAATCATATGAGATTCGGATTCATGCAAGGTGGTACCCAAAACAAGGCATTAGAAACCTTAAACATGCTTTCTATCTTAAGAAAAATAACCCTAACCATGATCTATGTATAAATGTTCAAAAACAGCATGTAAATCTCGTAAAAGCATCTTAAAAACCTCATCAATGGATTAACATAACATCAAGATCCAAAACAATTCAATATCAAATAAAACCATGAAATAAAATGAAGGAAAAACTCATAAAACCACACAAACCCAAATCACCTCGGGATGAACCCATCATTGGTGATCAGTAGCAATTAAAACTCTAATATTATCAAAGAAAAACGAAGTAAAAGAACCCACCTTATTTCACAAAGGACTTTCTTTCAAAAATCACCCAAAAGACCTCTTTTAGGGTTTGATAAAACAAGAGAGAGAGAGGACTCGTATTAGGGTTTTCAAATGGGTCCTAGGGCATCCAAAACTAGGCATTTATAAGGTTAAACACGTACAATGACTTACCCTCAAATCCCTAAATTTCTGCGTTTCTGCGCACAGGTGCTCGACGGCTTTTTGAATTGAGCCGCCTGATGAGGGACGGCTACTTTCGAGTAGCCACCCCTCGACAGGGACAGCTACTTTCAAGTAGCCGCCTCTGGACAGTTTTCTCAAGGCACAAAAATAGCTATAACTTGCTCGATACAAGTCCGATTCATGATCCGTAAAGAGCGTTGGAAAGCTAACAAAACAAAGATCCCAACCATGCCAAATTATAAAAATTTGGAATATCAGAAACATGACTAAAAATCAATTTAATTGTGTTCTAAAAGTCTCAGTTGTCACATACTCAATAGGAACTCCTCAGCACACCACAAAGCTCCACTGCTAATCCAGATCCAGATGAACCCAATAACAAATTTAAGAGAAAAGAAGGAAATGAAAACAAATTAAATATGTGTAAATAGACAAAGCCCCCAAATAACAGCCTACAAGAGAGAGAAATGATGAAATAAATATTAAATTCATTTATTATATAGTGAAATGAATAAGGGTTTAAGAGGAAGGCGAGGAGATGGGTTTTTTTTGTGAGAGTGAAGATTAATGGGGAATGGGGAAGGGTTTTCAAAATTAAAATGGATAAATTGTCAAATGAAAGTTTTTTTTTAAGTTAGAGGCTTTAATGAGTAGTATAATAATATAAACATAGATATAATAGATATGTTACCAGATTTTTGTTAATAGAACTATATAATGCATTATATGTATTATGTATAACTTACACATAATTTTTTTTTATATTGGAGGAACCCCGTGGATGACATTACGGTCAAGCTGGGAAGGCTACCTCTACTTGTTTATTCCAGTCCCACGAAAAATTCTTTTGAATAATCGTCAACAAATATTACATACTTCTAATGTAATTGTTTATAAATGCATATTTTCATTTTAGACATATCATTTTATAAATTCATTTTAAATTATATATATAATATAACATAAAGTCAACAATATATAATTAAGATACATAAATATATTAAAATTAATATATATAAAACATATATATACTATATGAATATTATTAGCTAATTTCCTATGACACTTCTATTAATTTTAATTACAATTGATAGATAATTATACATGCATATATTTTATACTTTGTATAAATGCATATACATATAAATATATATAATTTAATATTTTAAGATATGTACATATGCATTATATATAGGTCAATCTGGTAACATTTGATATATAACATATATTAAGATTTTATATTAATTAAGATATAATCATTTGAGTATAAATTTCATGTACAAATTTATTTAGAATGTTTTAAGATATGCACGCATTGCATATAATTTGAAATGGTATATATATTAATAAATGCATAAATTTTAACGCATTATAATTTTAATATATAGATATTTAAGAATTTGAAAAGATAAATATATCAAATAAAAGGTCATTTGGGTATAAATGAATTTTCAAGAATTGAAAAAGGTAAACATGTCAAGTGAATGTTTTTCATGGATTGATACTTTTATAGGTAGTATAGAAGTATAGATGAAAGCAACATCTTTACTTTATGTGCAACCAGCCTCCAGGTGGCATATTATCCCAAAATTTGCATTAATTGTATAATCTATATTTAAGATACAGATACAGATTCATATTCATACCCTAGAAATCTTCTCACTTATATGGATGTCAATGTATATCACCAAAATTAGAGGCCTCACGATACAGTGGGATACTATGGAATCAAGCAAAGTTCTTTCATAGGTCTCTAAATAAAAAGATTTTGATGTCTTTTGATGTCTTTTGATGTCCATGACCATGCCTCATACAACCACACCTCAGATTCAACCAGCACCTTCTGCAGCAGGGAGAAGGTTACGTATGCAAGTTCTTTGGTGTCAGTATATCTCACTTACAATGCTTCATTTTGAATAGACAAACATGCTTTTCCCTCGATTTTTCAAAAGAAACTCTAAGTCTTGATTCATATTTATTGAAAGTCATCAAATATAAAATAGTATCTTAATTTCTGTTTTCTTTACCAGTATTCAACTGAACTCAAATGGAGTTGAAACACTAAAGAAGATATTTGGAGTCGAACAATGAGAATGTCTCTCGAATCTCAAGTAAATCTCAAGACATTTTATGAATGCATGTGTAGATATAAAGACTAGCATGCATAGCTCTAACTTAAAGATAGTAATCGCTCAACCAACTGAATTTCTTAACATTAAACTTCATACGGACAAAGGCAATCTATATGATTTGACAAACAGGTTGAAAGGCCTAGACAAACACAATCACACATCAACTAATCAGAATATATGCCCCACTGACAGATGTTATGGCCCTACAAGGGTAAGAAAACACAAGAATCGTACCTGCAACTTTGTTCCGCCACCACTCCACATGCAGAGGATAGAATTCTCTTCCTGTGGCCCAAACTTCCTGCTCTGAAGTAGTTAATTAAATGCCCTGGTTTTACATGTGCAACCCTGAAAACCCAGCAAATGTAGCACGCATAATGTATGATGCTGTGATTAATCCATTAACAGAATGTCCCATCATCTACCCCCTCCAATGACTATGTACACAGTAAACCCAAAGTCTTCATTCTGCTGATAGGCCCCCATTCATATTAGTCTGCAGTTTTTCATCACGGAAAGGTAGATGGAGGTGATTTCGATTGACAAGGATGAATAGATCACCGCCAGAGTCCGCAATGGAGAGCAACTGCATAAATATCTTTCTAGAGGGGGATTGATGGACAAGAGGATGTCAATGTGAGGAACCATCCAAAAAAGCTCTCGAGAAGCAACCACATCAATTATCCTCAGGCAAAAAACAGCTGATGGGTGTGATGACCATAAGCCAAAAACAGCAAAAGTGAAGACAACCACTAACTCAACGGTAAAGAATATTAACCATCTGTGACTTAAGCATGGGCAGTCTAACCAGATACCCACACCTACTCCTCTCAAGAGGAGATATCCCTGTACATCTAACCGAGTGCAATGGCCATATTTTCATAGTGCTTCTGACAAAAAATGATGGAGTGTACATGTTGCAATTTGATCATGTGAGATCAGAGTGGGAACAAGTTGCTGCCATGTCCCTTGCGGAGTGAAGTGTGAACAGAAAAAATGTCTTTGTAATGAGCATCTATTTATAGTAAGCATAAATGTCTTTGTAAACACATTAAGAACAATATCAAACAAGTTTTTGGCAATGAATGATGTCTTAAAGTGCAAATTCCTTTTTCCAAATATTTGAGATCTTCATAAAAAAAATACCTCAAGTGCAAGTTAGCCATAAAAGTAATGGAAGAGAGAAAAAGAGCAAATGTAACAACAGTAACATGATTGACAAGGGGACACTGTTGCCAGAGATACTAGTGAAACTTCCACCAATGTACGAGTAGCTTAATGTTGTATTCTTTTAATAAACCTTTCTCACAAAATAGAGCAACTCCATTCATCAATAAAACCTTTCTGACATTCCATTCGCTAAATTTCATATAAAACAGCACTGAAGAGGAAACCTTTGCCAGATGAGCAGAAAGAAAAAAACCGGAACACACCATTTTCATACAAAACAACCCTGATGACTATTGTGCAAAAAGAACCCTATCATACTCAAAGTTGCCTGAAAATTGGATCTTGTGACTTCATAACAAATCGAATTGACATACACCCACAATGCATAATCTATGTGATTCTAAATGTCATCAATATTGCGATAATAGATCCTCGTATTCTTCCGATTAAATGCACAATCCAAGGCCAATGCAAGTCTTCATAGACCATTGTCATGTAGTTAACAAGTATTCCAAAATCAAGTTTCACTGATCACTGCAAGAGACGATCTCAAATTCATCACAGAAAAGAAACACATCCCAAGAACAACTTTTAACAGGTAAACAGGCTAACATTCGAGCAAAGCTTCATAATTCTACCCAAAAAAAAAAAAGATAAAAAGAGGACCAACCGGGCCTCAAACGCATACTCCTGACATTGTCAGGGGGATCGATTTCCATGGCGTCCAAGAACCAGAAGTAAGGCCAGGAACTTGAGGTTTTGAACTTCTCCTTCCAGTACCTCTTGAGGAGCTCCTCCACTTTGTTCATGCACTGCGTGTCGCCGTCTCCAAAGGCGGGTCCTGCTCGCACTGCCAGGCGATGGAGTCTGCGACGGACTGCCAGTCAGCGACGGAGAGGTCGCCTCGATCGAGGGACTGCCACTTCTCGCTGTAGTTCTCGATGAGGGAGATGGTCTCCACGTGAGTCCAAAACGACGGTGGAGGGGGGTCATTGGAGGAACTGGAGGAGGAGAAGGTGGCCATGGTTGGATTAGGGTTTCTAGGGTTAGGGTTTGTTGTGGTTGGGGGAAGGGAGGGGGAGATATAAAGGAGCGGTGGAGTGAGCTGGGTCGGGAAAGAAATTTCTGCTGCGAAACGTAGGAGGAGACGTGGACGTTATGATTTACTTACTTATTCTCTTTGCACTTTATACCTCTTCAATGGTATTTACTATTTATGTGGATACTGTTTTTATACTCATGTCAAATGTACGTGATTATAAATTTAGAAAATGTAAATATAATATTAATGTGAATAATACAATATCATTGAATATTAAACAATATGAAAAGGTCATTTTATTCAGTGTTCTGATATGCGGTATGCGATTTGCGTGCGATTGAAATACCACACAGAGTATATGCGGGAGTATATGCGGTTCTATTATTTTTTATTAATAAAAATTAAAAAGTGAATGATTCTTAGCTGATGATTTATAAATAAGAGTTAACAAGATAAATTTTAACATAAGTTACATAATTATATCAATACAACAAATTTTAAAATTAATTATTTTAAACAATGATACAATTTATGCACGTGAGAGAGAGATAAAGAGAGGAACTGAGTCACTTAAGGGTACGTTTGGTTGTGTGATTGCAAAACTGATTTTGCAGGAATCTGCGATTGTAAATCTGATTCTGCAGGAAGCTCACTTTTTCAGCTTTTTGAAATCACAGCTTTTGGACACTATTTGTCTGCAATCGCTGGGTTTAAAACTGCGATTACAAAACTGTTTGGTTGCGCGTTTGCAAATGCAGCTTCCTGTAATCGCAATCACAGCGCGCAACCAAACGCACTCTTAGTCTCTTTCATCTGGATTGATTGGATGTCCAAGTGCCACATGGTAAGTCTCCGTTTGATTGCACGATAGGCCACATGGTCCACACATGGTATTTACACATGAAAGCATAATCATTTAATAAATCATCTTATCTTCCCACGATTGCCACAACAAGAAGTCAAAACAAGCCTCCCTTGGAACCAGAGATTGATAATTAAACAGATGGGTGAATACTGGAGTCGGAGTTCAGACACGAATGGGGACGGATGGTGGAGAGATTGGCTTAATCTAGTGGTGCCGGAGGTCGATCAAGAGTGTCCTCGGTGGTCGCTGCGGTGGAGGTCAGTGGCCGAAGGAAGAGCCGATCGCTGCGGTGGTCGGTGGTCGAAGGGGAGGAGCAAGTCGAAGGGGAGAAGCAAGTCGAAGGGGAGTTAGGGCCGGCTAGTCGAGAGAAGAAGACCCCCCCTGTTTTTGTTTTTTTTTTTGTAAATGTTAAATGGGTTGGATAGAAGTCTCGCCTGACCCGTTTAATTTTATTAAACCGATGCGCCCGCTTAAGCGGGCGCATAAGCGGCGTCGGACCGCCTATGCAGGTGTTGCCCGCATATCCCCATTTTTTTACCCATGCGGTTCGGTAGGCACATCAAACCGTCTCACACAGACTGCATATCAGAACAATTATTTTATTTAATAAATGTATGAAATGTGAAATATATATATTTCTATATTATTATAAAAATAATGTAACAAATTTTTGTAAATGTCTTTACTTTTGAATTGTTTTTTTAAGGGAAATGTACACTTTTATAATTATTTATAAACGAAAATTACAGGAACTTGACATTGGAAGATTGAAAGAAAAAAAAATGCAAACAAGGAAGAAGAAAAAGAATAAAGAAAACAGGGAGAGGATTTGGGAGACCAGCAGTGCAACTCAATCCAAGAGAAAGCCACTGTTTTATTGGTATTTATATTTAACAAATAAATTACATTTTCTTTGTAAAAAAGAAAACACACAGGAATGAACTACATTTTTTATATTTTTTCTGTAATAAAGTATATATATAAAGAGAATGAAAACATATACTGTTTGACGATTTTATGCATTGCATTAATAATACGGTGAGTGAATCTATAAAATGGACCAAGTGTATAGGCGGCATGTACCACGGTTAGAACTCAACAGATCCATTCTTATAGATTCACTCAATAGATCCAACGGCATGTACCACAGTCAGGACTCAACAGATCCATTCTTATAGATTCACTCAATAGATCCAACGGCATGTACCACGGTCAGGACTCAACGGATCAACATAACCGAACTCCGCCACCACCCTCCCTCACCGCAGTCTCTACCTCCCTCCCTCCCTCCCTCCAATCCTCTGCATACCTCCTACACCACCTATTGAGCATATATTTTTAGTATGCGATTAAGCATAAATATCATTGTAAAAGCATCAAGAAGAATATCAATCAAGTTTTTGGCAATCAAAGGTGTCTCAAAGAGCATATTTCTTGCCTCAAGTGCAAAATTCACCATGTAAGGTATAAAAGGAATGGAAGATCAAATGACTGAACAGTAACATGGTTAACAAAGGGACTCTGATATACTTGGTGAAACTTCCATCAATAAACGAGCAGCTTAATGTTGTATTCTTTTAATTAGTTTTCCCAATTAGATGGTGGTGGCTGCATAGAAAAAATAGAGCAACTATATTCATCAATAAAACATTTCTGACGTTTTATTCTCTACATTTCAGAGCAAAACAATGAAAAGGAAGCCATTGCAAGATAAGCAAAAAGAAGGTGAATGAAACACACCAATGTGGAAAAGACCGCGGCTCCTACAACTCCACAACCACTGCAATCCAAACTCCCTAAATAGACACAATGTCATTCGAGTTCTTCCATAGATCCTGCCATTTAAAAGCTTAAATTCCTTATCATACTAAAAAACAACCATCAATTGAAGATTAAGACTTCATGACCAATTGAAGATTAAGACTTCATGACCAATCAAACTGACATGTACCCAAACTACCTCATCTATGTGATTCTACATGCCATCAAAATTACAACAAAAGCAAGTATTCCCAGAGTAATAAAGGCCATTGTCAAGTAGTTAACAAAGCAAAGGGTAAAAAAAACAAAAACAAGAATTCTAACATCGAGATTATAAGATCTCATATTCATCATAGAAATGAAAAGCATCCAAAGAACAACTTTAAAAAGCTTAAAATCAAGCGAAGCTTTACAATTCTACGAAAAACAAACAAAGGAGACTAGGAGAGAGAGGAACAGTGAACATCACAATTGCATTGGAGACTTGACTTTCCGTTTTGAACTTCTTGCGCTTCCAACCACCACCACCACCCAAAAAACCTACAGTGATGGATTCCATCATCCCCCGCTGCGCTTCAAGAACGAGCCTAAACTCACGATTGAAAGCCAATGCAAGTCTTCCTCAAGTAATATAGAATTGGCCATTCTCAGCAAATAACAAAGAAAAACAGCAAGGATTCTAACATCAAGGTTCACCAAACATTGCAAGCAAAGATCTCATCTTCATCACATAAACAAAACACATTCAGAGTTAACAACTTTAAAAAGGCTAACAAAGCTTTACAATTCTACTAAAAACAAACAAAGAAGAGAGGCAGAGGATCAGTGAACATCACAATTGCATCGGAGACCGGGTTCCCCCTTCGAACTTCTTGCGCTTCCGACCACCACCACCACCACCTCCACCACCACCACCACCCGAAAACGCAACAATGACGGATTCCATCATCCCCCGCTGCGCTTCAAGAATGAGCCGTGTCCGCTCCATCTCCATCTCCAACCTCCGCTCCTCCATCTCCCTCACCGCCTCCATCTTCGTCCTCTCCATCCTCACATACCCACCCGTCACCATCCTCATCGCCGCTGCCAACTCCCCCAATCCGCTCCCACTCCTCCTCTGTGACGGTGGCGGTGATGCCCTCGGTTGATGATCATCATCGTCGGAGGAGGAGGATGAATTGGGGGTTTGGGCAGGGACGGCGGCAGCGGCGGGGGAGGGAGAGGGGACGACGATCCCCATGGAGTCCATGAGACGGAAGTAAACCCAGGAGGAGGAGGTGGGGCGCTTCTCCTTCTCCGACCGGTACCGCCGGCGAAGCTTCTCCATCTTGTGCTTGCACTGGATCAGCGTCTTCTTCTTCGCGGGAGGGCCAGAGCACCGGTCCGCGACGGTGTCGGCGACGGACTGCCAGTCGGCGAGGGAGAGGTGGCTTCGGCGAAGGGAGTCCCACTTGTCGATGTAGGACTCGATCAGGGCGAGGGTTTCCTCGTGCGTCCAACACGGCGGGGGAGGGCGACGTGATGAAGGTGGTGGGGGTGGTGGTGGTGGGGAGGAGGAGGAGGGCGGAGGAGGAGGATCTTTGGGGGAGGCGGACATGGTAGGGTTAGGGTTTGTGGTGGGGAAAAGGGAGGGGGAGGTGGGTGTAGCATTGGGTGGGTGGAGGTGGATGGAGATTTTTAAAGGGGGTGGGGGAGTGGGTGGAGTGATAGAATGGTCTACGGCCCCGCGCGCGCGCCCACCTGGAGTGGTGGGTTTTGTTTTCTTCGGAGGTGGGAGTGGGGGGAGGTGGGTCGGTCACCGGACACGGACGCTAATGAGTGGACTTACGTATCGGACTAGAAAAAGTAAATAGGTTTTGATATACTCAGTTAATTTTTAAAGCATCGTAATATATACTGTGTTATTATAGTATATGAGATTTTATCATAATTTATGATAAAAAAATTATCTTTTTAATTAAAAAAATACACTAATGTATTTAGTATATATATTTTTCTATATAAACTACATTTACTTCAATGAAAGAGTATATGATTTTATGTATGATTTTAAAAAAAAAATAAAATCGATGTAGCCAATAATTGAGGCTGCACAGGGAGGTTAAAAATTTCATTTTACAAAACGTCACATATCTTGTTTGTCATTTGAACTCGGGTAATAAAGCATATATTTTATTTTTATATATAAATGAGTATATATAATTAATTCATTAATATACACATTTTATCTTTTATAAAAATATACAGATCAAAATAATGAGGCATACTATTTTTATAACTTAAATGGGTGTAAATTAGATTTGGGACTGAAAATAGAATTGAAAATAGAATTGAACTTTCACATCTCCCAAAAAAATAATGTTACATGGAAAGTATTACATTAAGTCATTCACGTGGTCTTCTTCTTCATCAAATACATGATTACAAGTTCTTTAAAAATAAAAGGTTATTATATTCGGATATCCGAAAAACATTTACTCGATACAGATATGAATATTCCAGATTCAGAAACGAATATCCAGACAAAAAGATTGATTAAAGGTTATATTAATAATGCATTAATGGTATTTTTTATTTCTTCTTTTATGTTATTTCCATACCAATTTGATACCTAAATAGCTTTGTTTAATTTGTTGATTTTCATATATATTAATTATCTATTGTCGAAAAAAAACTGAATTAGTTGTTACCATACCATATGGATTTGTAATTTATTTGTCAATATAAATTATTTGTTACAATCGTGATTGATAGAATTTCAAAGGTCTAAAGACAAAATCCTTTATATAAAATTGATTATATTATGTTGATGTTCCAATGTATCCATATTAACATCCCAGTATCCGACCAATATCCCATTATTTTTTGTGCAAAGCACATGTTCATTAGCTAGTAAAATGAAAAAGTTACCGTATAAAAGAAAGAAAGGAATGATCTATAAAACACTAACTTTTATTCAAACTATCCAAAACCCCTAATCAGTAAGGAAGGAGCTTGACTGATACGAGCAAGACAATCTTTGTTCTAGCTATTTGAATCAAATAATCAATGGATAAAGGTAAATGTTGCATTCTATACCAAGCACAAGACATAATTTCTACTGATGTCACACTTCATGTTACATTATTCCAAACAAAGCATTCCATCATTGACCAAACAATTTCTACTGATGTCACACTTCATGTTACATTATTCCAAACAAAGCATTTCATGGGGGTTTGTGTTTTCTTAATAAAATGGGTGCAACTCAGTGAGTGCCAATAATACTAGACGTGTATTTTTGAATGTTGTATTTAACCTGCTAGTTTAATATACTAACTAAACCCATCCATAACTTTCACTCAGTTCCTGTGCAATTCAAGGTCTTTCATCCTTGATGATCACAATAATTTACAGGTTCCGATAAATATCTTCCACATTACATGAGGCATGTTAATTATAAAGCAAGGATCCATTTTGACTGGGAAAAATAGAACTGCAAATTTTTGATGTGCAAACCTCACCAGTAGCAATGAAGTCACAGTGGATTCCTGTTCACATCTTTATATAGTAGATACCTTGATTTTGTCTTCCCAAGTGCAGCATACCTGTTAAGAAAATAGAGAGCAGTAAATCACGGTGCTTTGGGATGATATTTGCAAGAGACAATACAACTCTTGAACTACATCTGACCACTGAGGTGCAAATGGAGCCATCCAAATGGCATCACCAGCTTGGACGGGGTACCTGTCCATAAATAGTGAAGCTGAGTGAGAATAAAATCCGCTGTCTAATGCTAAAATGATAAATCTTTCGAAGTAAATTTTAGGACAAATTTTTATTTCATATGACAACTTGACTTTCCCTAGCGGGCTAGGCATTGCAGGACATATCAAGCATTACCAAATCGTGTACATAACTATATTTAATAGTCTTAAATGTAAAGGAAAGAATTAAAAAGATAAAATATGCAATTTATCCCTTACCAGCTATCGCCCAATCGATATATTCCCTGTCCCTCTAAGAGCAACAAGCCATGCTGATTGTAATGAACTTCCTGCCCACAACCAACAAATAAACGAAGTATAGGCAATGAAGTGAGAGAATATGCATAACACCCCCCCCCCCCCCCCCCCCCAAAAAAAAAAATACACACACACAACCAGAAAAAACACAAGGGAAACATAATATTTGACCAGAGTACCACCTTAAATTTACTATTTTATTTACTAACCTTCACGTTAAGATATTCTCCAGGTTGGAAATCCATGATCTACAAGAGGTTGTAGAAAGAAATTAGCATCACAAATACAAATCATTTATATTGAGAATTCAAATTACTTTAAACACATCCTGAACTTAAATTTTTTTTTTTAAAAGGAAAAATATCTTACTGGTCAGAAGCTTCCACAAAGTAAGAGCAAGGCTTTTACAGAAAAGAGGCTACGAAGTAACCCTTGTGTTTTTAATATTACATGGCCTCTTTTCAGTGATAAAATCAGAACATTCAACATAACAGATGTTTTTTTTATGGAAACACAACAGATGTTTCTCACATCAAACACTGAATAAGAACATCATGATCTACTTCCCATGAATCATGGGAAAGCTCAACCCCTGCTTAAATGCCTTCAACATCATTATATTAACTGTTAAATTGATCATTGAGGTCTAACAGCCTAACTTATAAAAAATTATTGTATTCCTTTTTCATTGATTTGTCAAAATAGAAAGGTTTCACACTATCTTGAGCCCCTACTTTTTTCTCTCCCCCTTTTCAGTCAGGGAACTGTTTTGAGTTTTCTATTCATAAATTATTCTTATTCAGAGAAATTTTGTATATTGATTGTCCCACGATAGGTAACTACGAAAAAACTATGGTTATTCCTCATGAGATCTTGCTTGCATATAATTTTGACATCATGCATTATACGAAGAAAAAAGCGGGATGATGACTCACATGAATATTGAAGTCATATGAAGCCGAGGTAGGCAAAAGTTTCCTGAGCTCAAAAACCTAAAATACAGATGAACAACAAAATTTATTGAGAGGGATCACAAATTCACCACATGAAATATAATCCTAAAAACTTATGATAGCTCAAAGATGGTAAACATCAAACAATAATGAAAAATATGGACGACTGATAATATGAAAACTGATATATAGTGATAGAAAATCACCTCCCCTGGAGTTTCAAGAAGTGGTTGCTTGTCTGTTGAACCAACGACTTGTTCTGGTAGATAGTCACCTATATTTATATGCCTAGCAAAAAAGGGATGATTCAGCCTCCAGCATAACGAGGAGCCAGGATATGAATTAGCCTAAAGCTTTGTGAAAGAAGAGATTTTTCTCCACCTTAATATAATACTAAAAACTGCATTGTAGACAGGATAAAAAATGGAGCAGACAAATAAAATTCTGGGACTTATCATTAATTTATCATGATGTTGTATACACAAACGATGGCGAACAAATAAGTGAAGAAATATGTGCTAGACCACTCTTTGTGAGCTTGTTGAAGTCTAGGAAGATGAGCTAACTTAATATCATGAGGTAATTCCGTAATTGGGCAGATAAACCTTGAGAGAACCACATCCATGACCTCCAACATGACCTATAATATAAGACATAGAATAAGTGCATTGAAATTCATATATCTGTGTTATTCTTTATTTCCAATATCTGACATATATACCACTTTGCTGATGAACAGAAATCATGTCAAGAGGGAGACGCGCGATATTGTTAATGCAGTAACTAAAGATAAAGCTGACATGGTGTTTATCGTTTCAAAAACACTTTCTATGTTGACGCTTAGGCATATGTAATTTTCGAATTAAATTGTACTTTTTAAAATTTGTTTATCAATTTTGATCCTGTAGAAAGGCCCCTATGTCTGACTGAATGCTTTTAAAGTTTGTATGGGAGTGACTACCTCTTTTGTTCATTGTATCCATCATTTTTACCAAACATTTGCCAAAGGAATATAATGAAGGTATGGAGGTGATCATAAAATTGATTCTGTTCATTTTAAGTCCAAGCATGTTTTATAGTATTTCTAAATATCCAAATAGAAATCAAAAAAGCAAAAAAAAAATAATGATGATGATGATCAAACCCAGGGGGGGCACCAATTTGCAAAAACAAGGAAGTGGCGAACTGACCGTCTTTCAAATACCACAAGGGTTGCTTCCTTGTCACACGTCAAGGAATGTTCATAATTAGGAGGTAGGTAAGCGTACGAGTCGACCTACATTACCACTGTAATCATATTAAAAGTCTCCTACAAACATGAATAAAGCCTCTTCCGACAAAAAAGCATCAGTATCAAATTATCAATCTATGGTAAATACATTGTTGTCTTGGAAAAAATATAGATATTGCAGAATGATGACATATAAAATTTTCACAGACTAATGCCAGATGCAATTTGGATGAAAAAAAAAGCAGAAGAGAAAAATGGGCATGAGGTAATTGGTGAGAGACCAGTCATTATACCAATTTTTCTTTGCCCAAATATTCTCTTGATATTTTTTGCCTGAAAAGGTAGCCATTCTACCATGAAAATTTCAGGGGTGCAACATGAGGAATTCCCAGGAGGTTACCAAGATAAAACATATCCCTCCATCTTTACTCATCTAACTAACCCACACATTGAGACTGGTAGCAATTGGGGTTAGTTACCATTTACCAGTTCATAGACATTCTTCTTCACCAATCATGTAAATTACTCAAGAATGCATCATCAGAGATAAGCCGCTTCTCCAGTTATTTGTGATAGCTTTAAAAGGAATCAGAGCACAAATCTCTTCTCAAGTCACCAAATTGATCAAAGGGGAAACATACATAAGCATGTATATGTATTCAAGTAATTATCAATAAGTCAGCATCTGCAGCATCTCAAACCAGTAAAAAGGAACAGTTATCAATAAGCACATACTTACAAACAAATTGTTGATATTTCCAGACATGTTTGACAATATTGCAGTTCCATGAACTATAAATAAGAACCTGCATGGATTAAAGTAAAACCAACACTGAGATACCTTAGATGTAGGAAAAATATTATCCTATGGATTGGAACTGATATAGAAAAATAGAGTCCACGTTTGAGAGTGGGGAAACAAAACAAGATCATGAAAAATAAAAATTAATGGAGGCTCGGATCTACTCGGATCATGCAAATGACCAGATGAAATCATGAGAAATAATGGAAAAACTCAAAATTTCCCCTGAATGTTATTCTTTGGATAAATAAGAAATAGAGAAATAAAAATACTGATTACAACATGCAGATACACTACAAGTGAATCTACTTTCACTGTTAACAATAATTCTACTGTGTAAATACAATACTTCTGTCCAAGGTACATCAGCATGAAAAGACAACACACCGTTCAACATCTTTTGGTGGCAGCGCTGATCTGGAGTTTGCTGCAAGAGAAGGGTAAACAGTTAGATGCCGTCATAGCATGGAGGAATTATATAATGCAAAGAAAGTTGACCATGAAGCAAAAGTGATGGTAGGCAAATACAGCCTGGCGGTATTAACATGCAAACTAGGTCTCCTGGGCAACTCAAATGCAAATAGAATGATACTCCATTTTTTGTGGAAGGAGTTTGTACTGTCATGTAACCTATTTCCACATTGGGGATATGCCTCATACCCTGACCCTGCCTTCTTTTTTTTCTTTGCATCGGTTTTCATAAAATCCAGTGTGACACCATTTTCGCAAAAAAAAAAAAAAAAAACAGCGTGCTACTGGCATTGCTATCTACTATCTAGGTACTGAAAAACTGGTTGACTTTAAACTTTAAAATGAAAAACCAAACTATAAAAAGCACACTTCATCTGACAACCAAATTTCCAGTCATAATTTCTTTGCACGATTATCTAAAGAAAAGCCAGATACTTCCATGTGAAGGTCATTGACTTACAAACACATCAAATCACAATGAACTTCTCTATGATGGTCCAGACTAAATGAGAACCTGCATTTGTCTAGTGAATTTTTAAAAGTAAAAACATTGCTACAATAGATAACAATATACCCAAAATGCAGCACACGACGGTCGATTTTCCAGATATTTCAGAGAACAAACAATACAACACACCGACTAAACACCAATTCAACAATGCATTCAAACACATGACTGTGCCATAAATTAACATCCACTGACCTTGCATTTTTGCCAAGTACATCGAGAAATGCGAGCCCATTGCCGGAGTGATCAAATAAGCCCCCAAAGTATTCACCCTGATCACAACCAATAACATAAAGAAGAAAAAAATACAATCCCATACACCTAAAGCAAGAATTCACAATGACTCTGCAATTACCAGTCGGGCAATGGACCGAACACTTGACTTTCCGGAGTAATCAAAGCATGATCTCTCCTATACACGCTGCGCGTGAAACCCGGCAAATCTGTCACCGCACGAAGAAAAAAAAGGACGACATCAGCGAATTCTTTCTAGATGCGATGAACTGAATCGAAAGAGAGGGAGGTGGGATTACCTTGAATGTGAACTGGAGAGAGTGTAGGGTTCGTCACCTTCCAGTAGAGCGGATGCTGGGATTCCGAATCGGAGGAGGTGAAATCGAGAGGGACTGAACACAGACCGTCCTCCTCCGCGCGTGCCCATGTGAAGGACCCTGAACAAGATTTTATAGCTTTGTGTGTTCGGTTTCTAGCATAAATGGAGAGTGTTTGGTGGAATTTGAGAGATTACCTAATGCGAAGAGGAGTGAGAGAATCGCAGCAGTTCTGGACATCTTGGACGGTTACCGCTTACTCGGATGGGGTTGTAACAGGTGGAGACGGTGTTGAAGTGGAAATAGGGTTGGGCAGCGATATGCCCACCACCCCAATTTTAACCCCCACAACTTTTATTTACAAAAGAATAGGGTTGGGCAGCGATATGCCCACCACCCCAATTTTAACCCCCACAACTTTTATTTACAAAAGAATACCTGTCATTCATTATCCAATTAAAATTATTAAAGAGCACCACCCAACAGATGTCACCACTCAAAAATATTAAACTGGTCAAGACCACCACCCATATATTCTGGAATAAGTTAGATATATGGAATGTTTACATAATTATATTTCCTAGACAATAGCTCAGTCAATAGAAACATAAAAAAATCCATAGTTTTGATAAGAGATAGACACATAGAGTGTCTACAGTTATGTATTACATAGACAAAGTCTTGATTGATGGAAAAAAAAACTATAAAATTTGGAATGAGTTAGATAAATGTAATGTCTGTATTTATGTATTACGTAGACAATGTCTTGATTGATGAAAATAACAAAAAAAAATCCATAGGTTATTGAATCGATGACCTGATGCCCCTGTGCGAATTACAGGACATCAACCTTAGCTAGAGCTCTTTCTACGGCAACCTCTCCCATGGCGACACCGAGCGACGCTGACAACTGCAGTTTGCAGCTTCATCGCCATGGACCTCTTCGACAACAACTTCTCTGAGGCGGTGACAGGCGGGTTCCTCTCCAGGTGCAACTGCCTTGCGAAGTTGAATCTATCTCAGATTTCAGTCCTCGACAGGATTCACCCCTTGTCAAAAAGATAATTTTGACATTTTCTCAATTCAGTCGCTTAAACACAATATTTAATGTGGACATGATCACTATCATCCACTACACCGAACTTCTGTTATGTGGCCATTTGAAAACACATTTAAGCTGACTTTTCTTTTTGAAAAATTTTCAAAAATATTTCTGCTAAAAAAAAGAATACTAAATTTGACATTAAGACAAAATATTTGCAAAACTGACCTTGAGTCTAGTTTGATCCTGGTCAGTGTGTCAATGTGGCATGCTAATCGACTGACAATGGGTTACGATGGAGATGTGATAACTAATCATATATCCATTGACCCCGCACTCAGCCTGTAACGTGCGCAGGCAGCGCATGTGGGGGCAAGTCTTCCATTGGAGACGTGATTATGCATCACGTCCTCCTATTGGGAGACGTGATTTCAATAATACAATTTTTTTAAAAATAAAAATTTATTTTTTAAATTGAATAATGTTGTGTAGAGCCTCAATTTCAGCCCCACAATTTCAGATTATATGTGTTTTGAATTTTTTAAATATAATATATCCCATCTAATGAAATACATATTTCTATAAAAAATGAAGCACATACTCTAATAATAAATTGGATATATTTATTTATAAAAAAAATAAAATAAATACTCGAGACTAATTATGAAAAAATATAAAAAGTTTCAAAAACTAAAATATAATAGGGGTTATTTTTAAAAATTTCCCAAAACTAACATATAAAAACTCGAAATTGATTATGAGAAAATATACTATTATAGAAATAGAATCAATTTAACAATTATTTTTAAACCTAATGAACTCTATAACTAGATAATAAATAAAAACTTCTTTTTAATTAACCAAATTTGGAATAAAGAAGCAAAAATAAAAAGGGACTATTCAAAGATCCATCATCCATGCACGCATGGGTTTTGGTTTTGTTTTGATTTGTTTTTTCTGGAACTAATGTTTGCATGGGTTGTTTTTATTTTGAATGTATCTTTGAATAGTATTTATTCTTGTTTTTTATTTCAAATTTGGATAATTGATTCTATTTCTATAAAAATATATTTTTACATAATCAGTTTTAAATGTGAGTTTTTATATGTTTTTTTTTTGTTTCAAATTTTATTTTTTATATAGTAAGATTTTTAAAAAAATAACTCCTCATGTACAAAAAAAAGTATTTATTTCATTTTTTTTATAAATAAATTTATCCAATTCATTGAAGTATATGTTTTATTTTTTTATAGAAATAAGTATTTCATTAGATTTGATATACCATTTTTTAACATATAGATTGGAATTATAGGATGAAAATGAGGCTCTACAACATTATTCAATTTAAAAAGATAAATTTTTATTTTAAAAAAATTTGTATTATTGAAATCATGTCTCTTCGAAGGGGACCTGATTAAACGCACATCTCCTCTTAGTGACATGCGCGGGCTGCACGTGGGGGTCGGTGGAGACGTGATTTTTTAATCATGTCTCCACCATGGCACATTGTCAGCAGATCAATGCACCACGTTGGCGCGTTAATCGGGATCAAACTGGGCTCAAGGTTAATTTTGCAAATACTTTTGTCCTATGGTCAAATTTAAATGTTTTTATAGCAGGATTATTTTAAAAAATTTCCCTTTCTTTTTAAGAAAAAAAAACGTCTTAAATTTATAAAAAAAACATATTTAGTTAAAATATTTATTTTTATAGGTATATCTTTTTTAAAGACAAAGAAAATGATTTTTTTTCAGAAATCTAATTTTATTAAATCATATTTTATGTAAAATTACATTTTTTTCAAACAGTTTCAAACGACTATATAAGAATTCTATTGAATGAAATAAACGCGAACCCTGTCTTCTATAACACCAAAAGTAACAATATTTGACACTGACCCCGTTTGGATATGGAATAGCTCAAGAAATAAGTGAGAATAAAACAGAATAATTGTTTTGGTTGTTTGGATGCAATGAATACCTAGGGATAAACTATGTCGGAATAAACTGATATAAAATAGTATAAGAATTTTAATCAACCCCTGAAATTAAAGTTATTCTGGGTTATTCCACCAAAAAATATGTAGGTCCACTGTCAAATCAATTGTCATCACCTCTAATAAATCACATGTCAAATCAACTATCATTATTTTTTCTCTTTTTATAAATTATTATTCACACTTTATTCACATATACTAAAAATAAATAAATTATTATTACGTTTTTCAACGAGAATAATTAAAAACACAATCAAACACAAAATCATTCTATCTTTATTTATACTTACTTATGCCGTAATAACTATATACTAAAAATTAAGTCCTATTATTTATCTAAATGGGGGCTAGGTTCTATTTAGATACGTGGTAGGACAACTTATGTGATGTAAAATTTCATGCAAGACTATAACATATCCAAACATAAAAAGAAAGTTTTCCGCCGCATTCACGAATGTATCCTAACTCAAATAATTTTTTTTGTAATTTTAAAAATTGGCACGTGCATCGACCAGTCAATAGACAGCTGTCCAACGCAGATTTGGAAACACATCGAACCATCGAACCCGCACGTCCCACCTCTCAACGGTCAAATCGAAGTCCCGCTCCCCCATCCAACACATATAAAACCTCACCGAGCCGTTACGGACCAAGGGTTTTAGAGACCCCCCCTCCTTTTTAGGGTTTTGAAACCCACTCTGGCCGTTCGAACCCTTCGTCCGTCGCTCACTCAACAGCGATGTCGGCCCCCAATCGATCCCTTCCCGCCGACGCCGACGCGTCGCCACACGTGTCTTCTCTCACGAGGAGCTTCCACGCCGTCCCTCCAGCGGCCGTGCCTGCCATCATCGACTGCGTGTTGGCCTCGACGGGTCTTTCCCCTTCCACGCTCTTCTCTTCCCTCCTTGAAGCCTTTCCCGGTCTCACCCAGGTAATCCGCGCATCAATGGCGATCAAGTCGAAACCTGTCTTTCTCAAATTGAAACTCGGACTGTGGTTTTTAATGTAGGATTTATTGAAGGGTGGTGAATGCGTGAACCTGGACTTGAGTGGTTCGAACTATGTCGTCTCATACGTTTCTGCTCTTTGTTGCCTTATAAAGAACATCGGTGAGTATTTTTAGAAACTTTTACTGCGTTATGAACGATTCGTCCCACTGATTATTGAATTGGCCTTTGAAGTGTTTTTTTATGTGTTGCTTCACCGATTCTCTTTAGACACCCATGTTCAACCAGAAAGAAAAAGTTGTGTGTTTATTCCAAAATGCCAGGAAAATTTAACAAAAGCAAGTGTTCTATATCGGAAAATAAAGAAAGAATCATATGACAATAAGTGGTCTATATTGGAAAATAAAGAAAGAACCATATGTTTATTGTCAATGACATAGGCATTTCAGTTATTAATAAACTCATATGCTACAAGGAAGTATTCAATAAAAAAATCCACGTTTCATTTTTTTTGTAAAGTAAAATGATATGGTTATTGCTTACTTCTCTTTCTTGAAATCACTTGTGACTCCAAAAGATCATTAGAGTCTTTATAAGCTTTATATAAGAAAAAAATCACAGGAACACCTATCATGTATTCAAGATTTCCTAACTTAATCCCTGAGATGAGCTAGATTTGTCAAAATAAAAGTAGCTATAGTGTATAGATACCATGTGCTCCATAGTTATAGCATCATCATTGAACAAAGGCCATATTTCTTTCAGAAGCTTCCTTGGCAGACATTGTAATGCAAGCAAACAACGTACATCCGATAAATTTTTTCATTATGTATTATTCTAGCATACCATGTGCATATTACACTATAACATCCACCACTACAAAAGTGGATATATAGTGTTCATTGCCATGATGAAAATTTTATCACAGTTCATGTTTAATTCGGACAAACAATTTGAACTGGCACTTGAATTGAATCTTTACTATATTTTGTTCACTGCCATAATATTTGGCCTGGTGCTTGAAGAATTGCATTTCATTAGTAAAATTATAACTGTGTAGATTTATCTTCTCTTCTCTGTTTTTTTTTGAACCGTTTCTGTTGTCGCGGTATGCGTGGCTTGGGATTGCGCTGACCTCATTTAATTTTTTAAAATTTATGGGTCTGGCAATTTCCAGGGATTTGGACTGATGCCTTGCAATCATTTATATGGAGAGTGTATATGCCACTTCTGGAGACTACTGAACCAAACAATAGTGGATTGCATGTCCAGGTATGGTCTTTGTTATGCTTGCATTGATATTTGTCCATGTATGGCATCTGACTGACTTTCTGTGATCATAATCTTACCCGTCTCTAGATCACAGAATTGCTGTGTGATCTGATAGATGTTCATAGCGCCTGGGAAATCATAGAAGCAACCTTGGTTCCATTGTCACTGAAATCAGTTGGTCATTCTATGGGTATGCTCCAGAATGAAGTATCATCCTGCAACCAGTGGGTCATGGCGAATGATGTGGAATTGGTGGATCTAGGCTTCATATGTTCTATGTCAGAGGATTTGCCACTCTCCATCGCATGTCATGTCTTGAAGTCCCTGTTATCTACTGCTTTGAGAACATCCGGTGCTGTCCAGAGCCAAGAGAATTTGAACTTGGTGGACAATGGCTCTACTTATGTGGAAAGTTTTGTTAAAAAAATGTTATGGGATCTGTCAAATATGGTTTTCATCATGCTTTTGCAATCACCAGAACATCGCTCTTATGCAATTCGACTTCTCCTCCCTGTTGTCTTGAGGGCAACTGATGCAATTTCTCCATTTGAACATTCTTCTTGTGGGTTGGAATACAGCCTTTCAAGGTAGATTAATATTTTTACCATATATCTTCCTGTAGATATGTTTTCGTGAGTGTGTTGTGCATTGAATTAATTCAGTTCAAACTGGATTTGATCCACCAAGATCTGATTTTGAGCCTGGTTGATTGGATCTGAGTGATTTGAAAAAAAAAACTCATATCTGGCATGGACTCACTTTGTTGTTCCTATTTGTACGGATATTTGTCACACATGCATTCCCTGACCTAACCTTATCCATGAAGTGAAATATTTTCAGTTTACAGAAGACTAACCAGGCATTTTGTCTGGGTAAGGGGGACAGATACCTCGATCCACAGATAGCTCTTCTATGGACCAGGCATACATAACCGTTATGAGGCAGTTCTTTTTCTTAAATTCCTTTGTCTTCCTTTTCCCTCTCTTTGATCCCGTTTTCTGACTTTGTACTTTGATTCTCTTATTAATGAAATCAGGGTAGCTCAGTCTACCTTTTCAAAAAATAAAAGGTACTAAATTTATACTTGTACGTCTGCGGTGATGAATGAAATATGGCCACACGTGAGTCGAGCCTGAGCTAATCTGTTTTATACATGGACATATTTTCTCTTTAGATACTATGTATCAATACAAGTTCATATATTTTGGGTTTAGATATTATATTATTAATTTTTTATCCTAATCTAAGTCTGTGGATATGAGCACGATCTGAGGGGTCTGGTGTGTTGATGAACTGATCTTACATTGTCTGCTTGATCGATGCTTCCTCACTGGCCCAAGGCCTGGGCCATGTCTCACTTTGAATTCAAGGCACTTGTTTAATCACAGGAATGTGTTTAGTTACCGTTCATTGGAAATGAATAAAAACAACCTTTCTGCTTTTGTCTCATGCCATATCTACTTCAGCAATATTATAAGCATGTCTCAGTGTACTATATGCTTGAGAATCCCAAATGCGCTGACTCTGGCATCATCACACAGGGAAAATTCTTTTTATTTCTTTGTTTGCATGTGCAAAAAGTACCTGTAATTTTTTTCAGGCATAGAAATTACATGGGCTTTATGAGCTTAATTTATAAACTAGTAGAGAAAATAAGATAGTAAAACTTACTAGCAATGTTTGCAAGTTATTATCAATGTTTGGAGTTTTCCAGTCCAAAGTTTTGAAAATTTAATCATCTCTGCTCATCCAAAGGGAATGGTATCAATCTGCTGATGTTTATATTGCAGAGGGTGTTTTTTGAGAAGAGTGTGGACGTGCTGCAAATCATTGTTTTCTCTTGGTTCTGCAGAACGACGGGATGCTTATAGCATGCTCTCCATTTGTTTTTCTTTCTTCTATTCCAATCCAAAAGAACATGATTTCACATCTGTTGAGGAATATAATATAACGGAAGAAAAAGAATTTCGGGAGGAAATTTGTAGGGGAATGGTAATGCAGATCTTTTTTTTTATTCATATATGACTTATGTAGTTATGTTTTCTTGAAGTATGTACTTAAACGCTATCTAAGGTTCTTCTCTTTCATTTGGCATATCAGGTTGATAAAGAAGCCTTAGTACGAAAGCAGTCCTTATACGTTCTCAAATTATCATTGGACCATTATTATCATATTCAAGGAAGTAATGAATATCAATGCTCTCCTATTTTTTCAGAATCCAATCTGATACTCGAGAATGATGTGAAGAGCTTCGGTGGTACTGATGGCAGTACTATCTTGATGTCAAAGAGAGAAAAATGGGCTGAGAAGGAGGCTAGGTCTCTAGGTGTCAGGGAAACATGCATTCTCACTCAGTCCAATCCAAAGGGATGGGAGAGATGGAAGACGTTTGTCCTCTTGTTTGAAATGCTCGAAGAGTATGGAACCCACTTAGTTGATGCAGCTTGGACTAATCAGGTAAAATCTTGGGTTTTTTTCACATCTTTTTTTTATGGATAAATCAGTCTAGACTTTATTGGTGAGTTTTTCAACTCTTGCTTGTCTAATAATTATGGAGGCGAAGTTTGTTAGTTCACAATGGATAAAACTTGACAAATGGTTTAATTTTTATCTGTTTCTTCTCTAGACTACCCCTAATAGAAACATGATTAAAACAAGAAAAAGAAAAATGAAACTCATATAGGAACTCATTATGGCATTTTATTTATGGAGGATGGTGGTTTTTATGGGGGGCCCATTTGATGTTTTATGGAAACAGAGTTCCTTCATATTTGGTTAAACTTTCATAGGTTGCAAAATCTAATGGGTTTTCAGGATAGAAGTATTTGGGTCATCATGAAGTATCACATGCCTGCTTTCTAGGTTCAGAAACAATTAAGATGTGCGAGGTCTTGTTCAAATTAGAATATGTAATTTCTTGTAAATTAAAGAAAAATGTATCTTGGCACTTTTCTTATAAACTAAAGAAAAGGGTATCTTGGAACTATGGAACTTTTAGTATATCTTAGCGATGACTTGCATAATGTATCAATTTTGTTTGTGAAAAGTCTCGTGAAACACCAACCATGGGTCACACCTATCATCCACTTATTGTGAACTGAAAGGAAGTCTGCATTATCCACCAAGTTTAAGATTTTTTTTTTGAAAATTTGTATTAGTATATATTGAAAGGAATTTTGGTGTATCCGCATGCCTTGATGTTGGTGGGGCCATGGGGAAGCCACACTTATATATGGTCGAATTTAATAATAATTTTCTGTGGTGTGTAAGTTCCATTGCTGGGGGGTTAGCTACTATCGGAGCATTACTAGCTTTGGATGTTTGGTCTGTGTCAGTGGAGACACTAAGTGGTCACTTATCGATTACATGGCCTAAAATGTCATTTTCAAACATAACACGTGAAACTGTATTTGTATATGGTCATATTTAGTAATAATATTTCGCATTTGTCTGTACCTCATTTTCATGTCGAGGAACCTCCTTCCATTGATTCGCAACATTTTTCATGAAAAATGCACACATGTATGGTAAAATGTTGACCTTATTAAATGTTGATTAAATTCTGTTCACTAACCCTAAGAGTATTATAGCACAAAAGAAGAGTAAAGAAAAACAACTCAATGAAAGTGTGGGTCATATAGACCACCTAACCGCCTAGGCGTTTGTCCGACCCATAATAAATGAGCAAAGTCCATTAAGCGTTTGTCCGACCATTTATTACGTCTAGGTGGGACATGCAATGCTTATGTGCATATACAGGCCCAAACACTCGTTTATTCAACAGGCTGACTAAGCGGACAAATGCCTAGGCCCATATAGGCCACCTAATTGCCTAGGCATCGCCCATATAACTATTGTTTTGTTCACACTGTTTTTTTTGTATATGATCCTTATCGTGCAGGGTTGCTGATCTCCCTTTCATCAACAGATTGTTTTCAATAGAATGATGACATGCATGATTGTCTTTATTTATTTTTTTTTGAGGGGGGGGGGGGGAGGGATGAGACATGACGGGATTTTATTACAGAACATGATCAGATGATCCATATTGCTGACCCCGAGTTGTTGGGGAATAGGATATATACATATATTATTGACAGGATATATTTGAAAATAGTCAGATATATAATGAGCGCAATTCCAAATGCAGCCTGTCTCTGTTCATGATGCACGGCTAGTCTTGTCATTTATCAAGGTTCCATTTTGCACTTTGCAGATTTCTCTGCTGCTTGATTTTCATGAGCCACGTGCTAGAGGTGCTTGTCAATTTCAGTTAGAAGACTCTGAGGGAACTTTTAGCTGGTTAACAGTTTTGTGGGAGCGTGGTTTTTTTCATGAAAATCCTCAAGGTAAGTATATCACATTTGTTGTGTAAATTGTCCTGAAACCCTAAATTGACATGTTCGCTCTCTTTTGGGAGAGACATAAGCAAAATTCTCACAAGACAGGTAGTAAAATCAGTTAAAAAGAAAGAAGAAGAAGAAGAATGAGTGTATCATAGATTGTCTGCTCCCTTTAATTAACTCCTAAACTATTTTTCCTTATATGCTAATCAAGCCTTTTAGAGCATTCCCTTTCGCTATGCAATATGAATTGTTTTAAAGAAACATAATCATTCATTCATCCAATCTCTTATGTCATCCATGGACTCTTTGTTAACAAACAAATAGAAGGAAAACCTACCTATTTTATATATTGACATGCTTTTGAAACCCTCACAAGGGAAGAGGAGTAAGAAAGATACCCTTCATGGTGTTCCCGTAAATAGTAGAGCATCACTGAACTGAAGAGAAAGGACTGTAACTCTGTGGTCGCTGTTTCAGTCTGCTTCCTCCTTTCTTCTCCTTGGTAAAATAAAAAAATATTCATTTGCATGAATTGTGTTAATTTTCCAAGTTCTCAATTCCATTTTTTTTCTAAAAATAAATAAATAATAATTCTATGGCATATTTTAGAATACTGCTGGGACTCTATTCCTGGGTTCTTTGCTAGGACCAATCACCTACTCTCCGTTATGATATAATTTTTATTTTTAACATAAACTTCATTCATTAGAGTTAGGTTAGACTTGGATAATTGGGATACTTATTTTATCTGTTTATGTAATCCTATCTGAAATCATTTTTTTGCTTGTTCATGTTGCAGTTCGGTGCTTGGTCATGCAGTCATTCTTGGGCATTGATTGGAAAAATAATGAAATCTATGCAACCCAAGTGCCTAAAAGTTTTGTCCTTGGTCCATTGGTACAGAGTTTGAATGATGTTGTCCATCACAAAGATTTCGGTTAGTTGTGGTTGCTACTGAATTGCTTATGCTTGCCAGCCTTATATAAAATTAGCAATTTTTATTTATATACAAGGAAAGTTAGATTTTATTCTTTTGGCTTTGTCATCATTTTCTTTTTTATTCATCATAATGAGATCTATCCTTGCTAGTCCTGCTTGCTGTTGTATCATTGTGATATGTAGTTCTGCATAGGTGCACATGTCATTTTATTTCTGGCCTCATTTTTTGTTCAATGGCAGGTATAAAAGAGGTTTATACTTCAAAAACGATTGAGGGTGCTGCTAAGTTTTTCTACCAGTATACTTTGCACTTCTCCAGAAGGTCTGTTGTTACTTTCATCCATGGTTTTAACTTATTAAAACAGCTTGATTTATCAAGATATCATTTAGATATATTGATTTTGGACCCTGTTCAATTTAGATCAACCAAAAAAAAAAAGAATCTTTCAACAAATTGGCCTAATGATTGAACAGTCAGCACGGCTTTAGAAACACTTAAAGAGTTCTTTGCAGTTTGCAGTATACGCAACATGAGTTATCTCGGTCACTTTTTTAGGATCACTTTTTTTTCTAGTCTGTTTTTTCAGTTTTGGTTTGCTCTGCAAAAGAATGGGTATTTTTTAATGTTCTAAAAACCATTAAGCTCTGGTCGGTGGGTGGTTGGTTGCTGATTGATCGTCTAGGTGGGGATTCGGCGTGGTTTGTACTTCAAAAATGATTGAGGGAGTCACTAAGTTTTTCTACCATTATAATTTGCACTCCTCCAGAAGGTGTGTTGTTACTTTCATCCATAGTTATTATTTATTAAAATAACTTGATTTATCCAGATATCATTTGGATATATTGATTTTGGACCCTGTTTTGCATATATCAATTAAGTGTTAAAAAAAATAAAGAGAGATTTTCAATAAATTGGCCCAATGACTGATTTCTTTGCAGTATACCCAAAAGGTATTACTCACATTGTAATTGAGGAGTAATACCGTTTGGGTCGGGGGTTGGTTTGGGGAAATGGTAGATATCTCCTCTACCATGCCCCAGACCGGGTTTATGATGGTGTTTTTGTTCATTTTGCTTTGCATTTAGGTACTCTCTTTGCTTTAATAAACTGGGGTTGGATGCCTACTACTGTTTCTTCAAATAGAAAATTTTGGTATTGATATAACATTTTTTTTTGCAGAGAGCAAGTGGCATTTATCTGCTCTTTAGGATCTGTTGCAAAGCAAGAATCATTTGGGCGGGCTGGATTAATGACTCTTGCCTGTTGCATTGCATCAGCTGCTTGTAGAACTCATGGACCCCTCAGGAATAATGGATGTTCTGGACATAGTTTCATGGAGCAGGAAAAACATGCACAGGGAAACCTTCAGCACAACATTACAGCAGAGTTATTGGATGTTCTAAGAATTGTCATGGAGAGGAGTAAACAACATTTCAATCCAAACTATCGGCTTCGAGGTCTGATTTATGAAATAATAATTTATTTATATATTTTTTGGGTTTTAAATGATATTTTTCTGATTGTAATTTCTTATAATTTGAGTGAAGTTGTGCAAAATCTTGATACACGCAGTGGAATGCAGTTTGCGAGCAGGTTTTTCAAGCTGCATCTTCTGTGATGTGTGTCTGTGATGCACCATTGGATGTGGTCTTGCAATTTCTCTCTGCAATGCCTCGGGAGTTTACTGATCTTGGTGGTTAGTTATTCTAACTTTCTTCTCATATTCTATGCATGCTGTCATGGAGAGGAGTAAAAACATGCTGTCATAGTTTCATGGAGCAGGAAAAACATGCACAGGGAAACCTTCAGCACAACATTACAGCAGAGTTATTGGATGTTCTAAGAATTGTCATGGAGAGGAGTAAACAACATTTCAATCCAAACTATCGGCTTCGAGGTCTGATTTATGAAATAATAATTTATTTATATATTTTTTGGGTTTTAAATGATATTTTTCTGATTGTAATTTCTTATAATTTGAGTGAAGTTGTGCAAAATCTTGATACACGCAGTGGAATGCAGTTTGCGAGCAGGTTTTTCAAGCTGCATCTTCTGTGATGTGTGTCTGTGATGCACCATTGGATGTGGTCTTGCAATTTCTCTCTGCAATGCCTCGGGAGTTTACTGATCTTGGTGGTTAGTTATTCTAACTTTCTTCTCATATTCTATGCATGCTGTAGTGAACTTGGATTTGTTTTTTCTTGTTCACATGTCATGGTGTAGCAAGTCTAGAATCTTTTTATTTTTTTTGGCAGCCTATATGGATAAATTTGAGGTTATGATGGTGTTTTTTTGTCATCATAATTTGGAGTCAATTATGTGATTCTAATATTTGGAGCATGTTTTTAATTTCTGTCATATTGGTTAGATATGCTATTAACTTCCATCTATATTTCTCCACCCCTAAATTTTCCATCAAATCTTATTTGTTTTGGTTCCATTTTTATTATATTGTGCCTTCTAGGTTCCTTGAGAAGCAACATACAACTGTGGCTTTCAGAGAGCAGTTTTCATGTCTCAAGTTCTATTTGTTCCAAAATGGAAGTTCTGAAGAATCTTTATAGTTTTCCTGCAAGTTTCATAAAGCACTCATCACCCGATGAATTTGTATCTTTCACTGATGATGATTTGGATGCATGGGCATATGAGGCACAAAAATGGGCGAGGGTGCTTTATCTTGTAATTACAGAGGAACAGCAGTTAGAACCTGTATTTGCGGTTTGTTTCTCCTTCTTTGTCATTTTTAAGTTGTATTATAACTTCAATGAGCTGAAGAAAGATTCTTTTATTCTTATTTTTTTTAAATTTTTCACTAGTTGATTCCTTTCTATATGCACGTCACCATTAGTTTGGCAAGAATGATAAGGGGCATTATTTTAATGGATGGCATGCTGACATATTTTGAGAAATTGCACTCGGATATCTATAAACCCCCTGTGTGAAGCCAGGATATATGCTAGATGGGATGTTAAATTGTGACACCCTAAGAGGTTTTTTTTACTGAAGGTGTGTCAGTTCTAGTTTATTTATCATTTTCATAGAAATTCTTCATAATTTTTTACTAGATCCAAATCACGTGTGAAAAGACAAAATCAGTTTGAAGTTCATTTCTAGAGGGGTAAGAGGTGTAGTGCAGTGTACGTTGATTTATTTAGATGTTTTTGGCTCCTCCTTTATGAATGGTCAGCATACTTCTATGAATGGTCAGCATACTTCTGATTTGCAGCATAGAAGTGTCGTAATGAACTTCCTTTTGAATACAAGATATATTTGTTTCATTGCATTAAAAAAAATTTAGATTCCCCATGTCCTTGGAAACTATGTAAGTAAAATGTGGAGGCATGATGCACTATGACTTCATATAAATCCCAAAAGTCCCTGTGCCTCTGATGGTTTAAAGTGACATCATATTAGATTACTGAATGCTTTGGTTATGTAATATTTGCTTTTGATTATGCAATAAATATTGATTAATTTTATTTTCTGCAGTAATGATAGCTCAAAATGGTTGAAGGATGCACACACAGCATTATTGCACTAAAGTTGTCATTACTGTTTTAATTTGAAAAAGATAAACTGGTATTGAGAAAGTGATGGCTTTCAATCCGGGAAAATCCTTCTCTTTCTCAACAATGTCTTTGTCATTTGATCCAATAGCGTTGCGTTAGATAGAAACAGATTTGCTAAATATTGATAACTCTCGGATAGAGTATTAGAACTGAAAGATCCATGCAATAATGAAGTATTGGTTCTAGGCCATCTTTGGCGATCAATCAAGTATTCGAGGCACATTGCTTGCACACAGAATTATCACACTAAATTTGTCATCACTGTTTTAATTTGAAAAAGATATATTGATATTGGATTTACATAGGCAGATGATGCTCAATTTAGGGGCCGTTTGGATGCACATTTGAAAAGTAAGAATTCTTAAAATCTCTTGTTTCAGACTCAGCTTTTGAAAAAACGTTACTTATGTAGCTTTTCAAATGCAAGGTTTTTACAGTGAAAAAGCGGCTGGTGGTGTTTGAACAGCTCACCACGGAAGGGGGTTTGGATACGTGTATGCAAATATTCAAATGTGACAGGAAAATGCATACAGATCATGCATGATAAGCCATTGAGATGTTAATTGAATGAGGGTTGTCCCAAGTTTTTTAAAATGTCTTACCACAGGCAAAGTTGATTCCACTATATAAAATGATTTGAACATTCCCTTTTATGTAAAAGGTTGCGCTACTTGTGGAATATTTAAACCCAACCCAATGGTACGTCTATATTATGATTGTTCTTGACTCTTTGCATTGTTGAGACAGTCACAGGTGCATTGAAAAAATCTAGGTTGCTGTAAGGAAAATGATACACGCACTGGAACATTTTAGGTTTCCCTAGATCAATAATTAAAACTTTGTACTTGAGATTCATGGAAGTATGGAACTCTTTTACTTTAGTGGCCATTGTGTGAAATAATGAGAAAATACTTGGCCTAATAGTGTAAAGTCCTGGGTTTGAGTCCTTAGAGCCGCCATTTTGAGTGAAGAATTTACCAAAGGTTAGGACTGTATCCACTCTCTCCCCTCCCAGCAGCTTGTTAAATGTGGGGCTTGCCTTTTTAATTATTCTTGACACTGGTATTTGGTAAATGAATTTTGTGATTTATGTTCCAATTCTTCTCCTTTGTCAGATAATATAATGCCATCCCTTTCCTCATATCATAAGATAATCTTGAAAATTTTTATGTTTAGAGTTTCTCAGTATTCATATTATATTCAGTGGTTCAAGTTGGATGATTTTTGAGTTTTAATAATAATAATACAAGAGGCAGCTCATGATGAAAGATAGATGTTATCATAACTATACAAAATATCACATGTAAGGTTTTTCCAGTATTTAGATTACACTCAATGGTTTTTACTTTTTAGCTGATTTAAAGTGATCCATTTGAGTGCATAATTTGATTATCTTATTTGTTTCTCATTGACCTTTGTGCAGTTTCTTCTGAATTGTGCCATCAACATTGGGAAACAAACTCATAATCTGGATTGGGTGCCTTCAAATTTCTTAATATTAATTTTGGGCCTTGTCCAAGAACTTGAAGTAGCTCAGGAAAAATTTAATTTCCATGCTGCCGGAGACAGGAATGGCGTTGGAGTGGGTGTGTCTGATGTGTTTGTAACCTTCGGTGGGTTAGAAAAGTTCACTAGTATATTGGTAGGGAAAAAATGATTATCACTTTTTTTCTTTTATACATATATATTATATATATAATGATGGATGGAAAGAGCAAGCTTTATCTTTTCAATATGCAGGTGGAAGTTGTTTCATTTGCAAAGACAGTTTGCTCAATATTCTGGTTAAGGCCTATAGTATCAGATGTTTTACCACCTTCTGTTAGAGGGAAGCTTGGAGGACCAAGTCAAAGGCGGTTGGCTTCTTTTACAACTACATCTGTGTTGCAAGCTGTGCGTTATTATTAACTATTTAATTTTAAATATGCTGCATATTTGCTCAATGTATTCCAATGGGGCAGATTCATTTACCTCCTTTTTCCATTTGTTTTTGACAATTTATTAAGAACAATGTTTATGCCAACATATATTTACTCTGCTTCGGTTATTCTAAATGAGTTAATTTTTACTGGTCTTGTTCTTAATATGTTGACTTTTTTTTTGTCATTTATCGTGATATGTTTTTCATGACTTAGCAGGTGGAATATTAACACATGTTGGTGCTAACATATTAGTTTTACTTAATAGCAGAATTTCATGCATTCCTTTTTCTCTTAAAACTTTTTATAACTTTTGAGAATACATGGGCACCATTTTTGCGAGGAGCTGCCATTACATGACGTAGTAATATGCTTCTCAAAGTCGAATCTGTATAATAGTTGAGGTGGATGTTTTGCATGATGACTTTTATTGGCATCTGCTTCTTCCTATGCAAAAACAACTATGATCAGTTTGCAGCTGTAATATGTCATTCTATTTGTTATACCCTTTTTATTTACTACTTCTAAATTCCTTCTTCCTGATAAACAGACGTGGTTTCTGTTCAGATTATCATTAGTTACTTTAATATTGTCGTCTTTCTTTTAACAGATTCTATCCATGAAAACCATTGCCTGTATCTCATCATGGTGTTCGAAGTTGGGAAAAGATTTTTTTGTTGATTCTGCCCATACCTTTTTGTGGAGTTTTTGTTGGAAAGTTATTCTATCTTCACCATGTGATTCCGAGGTATATTCTAATCAATGGATTTGTCAGTTAACAAATATGCATGCAATTTGACTGATGAAGTGCATGTTCTATTGGATATACGTGAAAATGGTCATTCTATTCGTTGGCTAAACTTATTCCAATTTCCCAGGATAGACTGGAGCAGAAATTCGCCTTGCAGCATATGAAGCACTGGCACCTGTTCTGAAAGCATTGTCAACCACGTTTTCTCTGGTTGATTTTGACCTGCTCATGGCCTACAATAGATCAGCATTGGCTAATGTTGAAGGCGAGCCTTTGCTAGACTATCTGCTTCTCAATTTTCTTCAGAACATTAATGAGCTCCTTACTGTGGAGCACTTGGCACGAAGTCGGCGGGCAGTACTGATGAACTGGAAGGTATTTAATCATTAGATACTGTAACATATTGTTTTTTATGTTCCCATATGATTTATCAATACTCTTGTTTGGAAGGTATTTCCCATGATATTTAACAAGAGCATCTGTGTTGATTCAGTGGCTTTGTTTGGACTCTCTGCTGTCTATCCCTTATCATGTTATTGAGAATGGAGTTTACCTCAGGAATGCGTTGCCATTCTATTCAGGGTCCACTGTCAGAAATATTTTTGTGGATGTTGTTGAGAGGTAAATGCCAAAGAATGCTCTATGAGACCATGGTGTGCTGTTTTATCCATGCAAATCTTTTATTGTTTTTATTGTTGAGTACCGTGACTTCAATGTGTGAACAACATTGTTGATTTATGATTGTGTCAGTCAAACTTTTACTATAATTTAGCTTTTCCTCGGTAAGTTCACAAACTATTTGACAGATCCATTTGGTTTATTTTGTTCAGCTTGAGTTTATTTTTGACAATTATCCTAATATTCTTAGATGACCATGTATTTTTATAATATGGTTTCTTATGCAGGACCCACCATGTCAAATAGCAACACCATTGCTGAGTACTAGATATGTAGATCTTACTCTAATGGAGACCATCTAAATTTTTTTAAAGTTTGAGGAAAACCAGTCCAAATTGTCATTGGGTTGGCATCATATTAATTTTTAAAACTTGTTTTCATTAGTTATGTTGGTGCCTGATATGTTTTTTGTTGGTCTATAGGAGTGGGGAAACCCTTTTGGTGGGTATTTGATATCGAATATTAGAATGATAAACTAAATTTAATAAACTGATATTTTTTTCTACATTTTCAAAATCCATGAATGTATGATTAAATGCATTTAACATAGCGGTTGAAATCGCATTTATTGAATCCTGTTTCTGATTTTCTGTTTTTTAGTTTTTCTTACCGAGTTAGTTTCTCAGTTCAAATAAACTAATTTGCAGCCTCGAGAATGCTGGTGAAATTGCTGTTCTGCCAATACTAAGAACTGTCAGATTGATACTGGGGCTGCTCTGTTCTGCTAGAATGAGTTCAGCGGTCTCCTCATGTAGTGGTGTGAATGTGCAGGTGTGTTCTCTCCAAATGTTTTTGGATTTATATGCCAATCTGCATATAGTATTCAGAGTGTGTATCAGATGTCTAAAATGATGGCTTCTATTATATTTTTTTTAAAAAGCATATAAAATAAAAGGCCAAGGCTCTGTCATTTGAAACACAAGAATGCCATACATATTTTTAGTAAAATTCAAGACAGCACTCTTGAATATTTACTACGTAAGATACCTCAGGAACTTCTTAGTTTCTCCATCTGAAGATGGATTTCTCCGTAGTACAAGCATTTTAAAATTATGGTTGAAATATATTAATTTATCTAGAGCCTTCGGTCCATTATTGCACTAGCATCAGAAGGTAGGAAGGATGTCTCATGAAAATAATCCAAATTTCTTTTTTTTTTTTGTCTGCTGTGATCTTTGGAATTTGTTTCATCCCTGTTTCTGGCACACACACATATAGAGAGGAAGGGAATATGCAGTAAACTGTACCTAAGTTTTCTGCCCCAGATTTTTAAACCATCTACAACCCAGATTGTTTCCCCTTTACCTTTTCTCTTCTCTCTCTCTCACCTGAGTGATGGATGCTTCCACCACCTCCGCTTCACTCCATCTGTCTTCCTTTCTCCCAACCCAACATGATCCCCATTGGAAAATTCAAACCACCCCCCACCCAAAAACACACATACACACTTCTTCCTCTCACCCTACACTCACATATTCAGCGACATCTTTGTCGTCATCTCTCTTGTCACACCCCCACTGTCCAATCCTTCTCCTCTGAGACCAACAAGCTCTCTGAGGCTTGATCGTTCTGGTCATTAATTGGTTCATCCATGTGGTTGATCTGATGGATGGAGGAGGTCAGAGGGGGAGGGAGGAGGAAGAGATGAGGTTGGTTGTTTTTATTGTTTGGGGGGAGGGGGTGGGAAGAAACAGAGGGGAAAGGGGAGGAGAGGATGTGGGGCACAGGCGAGTGGGAGTGAAACAGAGGGGAACATGAAGGTCAGGAATCTGGCCGTCTGATCACATAAAACCATTGAATGGATGGTTCACAGGGCGAGGGCAGTAATTGAATCTTCAGTGAGCATACTGCCGATTCCTTTTTCTCGTGTGTGTGTGTGTGTGTGTGTGTTGTTATCCACTTATCCTCATGTGGACTTTCCAGAATTGTCATGGGCATAAACTTGAATTCCCTTATTCCTTTCCTTTTTTGGCAGATGATGCTCCAACTGGTGCATTCGTCCTGGATATTGCATAGCAGCTGCAACAAACGTAGAGTTGCCCCTATTGCTGCCCTACTATCTTCTGTCTTGCATATGTCAGTCTTCAATGACATAAGCATGCATAAAATGACTGACAATGGGCAAGGTCCATTAAAATGGGTAAGTTCAAATCATCTGCCTTGTTCAATTCATTTTGTTCATGGGTTCATGAAATTATACTCTTTACTGAAATGGTGAAATATATTCTGATGGTTGGTACATTAACAGCTTTTTCTTGAACAACTTGATATATAGTATTTGTTTGCCATACCCTGGTAAATGAGAACTTTGTTGCAAATTTATTATTTTCATATTAGAACAAGGTCAAAACTGGCACATTCCTTTGAGGCTTTGTGTTATTTTCATGTTTTTGTTTGCATTGTTTTACATCCTTTTTCTTCCAACCTCCCAATTTTTTTCATTTTTTTTCTGTGTTTTCTTCTTTCCATGACTGGGTTTCTCATTTTTTTAATATATATTTATGTTGGTTGTTACATATGCTGGTATGCACCTCACTTCGTCTTTTCATTTTTATTTTATTTTAAAGATTTCTTTTTTTCTTTCTTCTTTCCTTCTATTCTGCTGTTCTTCTATGTTCTTTTTGTGCACCTTTTCATTTGATTTTGTCATTTTTACTCTCTTATCTCTCCGTCCTCTCTCTTCTTTTCTATTGCCATCTATTTTTATTTTGCCTTTCATCCCCCTCCCCTGTCCTTTTTCGCATTACATTTTTTTCTCTTATACCCATCAACTGACCTTAGCCCGGGGCAGTGAAGACCTTTTCACCTATCAATTCCCCACCTTTCTCGTTTTTTGTGAACGATTATTCATGCTTTGCTACTCTGTGCAGTTCATTGAAAAACTTCTTGTTGAAGGTGTTAAAAGTCCACGCACCATACGTCTTGCTGCTCTGCACTTGACAGGATTGTGGCTTTTATATCCAAGAACATTAAAGTATTACCTGAACGAGTTGAAGCTTCTATCTCTTTATGGTTCTGGTATTTACCAATTCATGTCTCTTAGTATGTTGGTTTATGTAAAAACTGTCGTGTCAGGATCATCTACTATGATTAATTATTATGTGATTTCCCTAGTGGCTTTTGATGAGGATTTTGAGGCTGAATTAACTGAAAATCATGATGCAAGAATGGAGGTGTCTATGCTAGCTCAAAGTCCTGGTGCTGAGTTCACTGAGGTATGGAGAGAGAAATTTGTGTAGAATTTTTGTTTCAGCAGGCATTTTCTTTGTACTTCAATTAATTAATTCTATGCTTTAATTTTTTTCCTTATGATTTATCTCACCAAATTCTCGATGGAGGATACATATGATATATGTACAATAGCTTAATGTGTGCGTGTGTATAAATTATATATCTATTTTAAAATATTTAGCCTGTCAATTTTTCACTCAACCTCCAAATCTGACCTGACCTTAACACCAACCGTGGCGTAGCGTATGGGTTGGATGTAAAGACTGCCTATCAGCTCTAACCCTCCCAATATCAGATTAACTTGAAATGGGTCAAGTTCAAGTTATAGAGTCGGACCCTTGCACATCCTCATGATGCTGTTTCTCTTCACACTGATAATAATACTCCAATTTGTTTAACCTCACACATTTAAGTAAATCTTATCACAATTGTGTGGCCTAATCCAATATTGTAGATTGAACTGATTGGGTGATTCAATGCTGCTGAAACTTTCACCTGAAATGGTTGCTTCTCTATCAACCAATTGAACTGCCCAACCATTATTTTTGTTTTAAATAAAAGGTGGGATGTCCAGCAGTTTAATTAATTGGACATCCAGCAAACAAGATATAAGGTATATCTTCACCCCTTTGAATGATCCCTCTATTTGATAGCCCACAAGGAACACACTTAGTTACAAATATTCTATCCCTCTTGAGCCCCCACATTTACAATGATATAAATATTCCATTCCTATTCAAATTGAACTGCTCACCATCCCTTACAAACATGTCAAATATAATGAAGTATTTGATTATAAAGTGTGTGCACGATGAACAATCTCAGTAACAGTCTGGATTAATCAAATGTTTGGATTAACTACAATGAATAATGTGGAATAGGAAGTGTTTTTCTTGTTTTTGATTTAAAAATTCAGTAAAATGGATGAACAATAATAACCTGGATGTATCTCCACATTCTACAATTTTTTCTTGGGCTATTTTGGCTTAACCTGTTAACCCTGAACTGACCTGGCCCAACCCACTGATGGATAAAGTGTTTTGAAAGTGGGGTGTAACCTGTCGACAGTACATGCCTGTGTTGAGCAACGACAGGCATACAAACGAGTTGTGGATCAGGTTTCAAGCGACTGAGGTCTTAGGCAAACCCAACAAAACCTGACCCAACCCATTGACATGTGTATACCTGTCTGATTTCCTGATGTCTGTAGGTGAATTCCTGCACCGTGCAGTTTTATGTTGTAAGATACAATGAGTCTCCACAATCTACCTATTCCTTAAATACACACCTCTGGAAAAGTATCGAAGGATTCCAAGAATACTTTGAGTTATCTAATACACTTTTTCTTGAGATGAAATACTGTTTCTGAGTAATTTACAAGGTTTTATGGAAAATGAATTTCAATTTTTTTCTTGAAATGAGATTTTGATGAGGATATCATTTGACACGGAAAATCTTATCAGGTTTTTATCAATACAGAGATGTATGCCCGTGTAGCCATTGCCGTTCTCTTTCATAAGTTAGCCGACCTGGTTGAGATGAAAGTTGAAGATGGGAGAAAAGATGCTCAAGCTGCTCTCCATTGTGGAAAGATGTTTCTGCTAGAGCTTCTTGAATTTGTGGTATGTTAGTGGAGTTTGATCACAAAATCACTTGTTTAATGGTCTATAATTGAAATAGTAGTTGCTTTATTGATTGTGTCAGTTCAAAACTACATGAATTTCCACATCTTCATTTAATTATGCTTGTACTAAATTCTTCTTTAATGGCCAATTTTAATCCTATGAACTTGGGTGATCAATTAGCATGCATTCAGGCAATGCTTTATTTTTCATGTATTCATATGCCTGCTCAGCTTCTGATACTATCCGATGACATGATAGCTCGAAAAACTTAAGGTGTATGATCCTGTGCTTTTCTTATCTGGGGTTCCTTTATGTTTGTGTTCAAGAGCAGATATATGTGAATATTAATCCTTTGTATGAGGGCCAGTAGGCAGTACTGTCTGGTTGGGGCTTTCCTGTGCCATACTTGGATGCTAGGTGATGATTCGTCAAACATTTCTTTGAATTGGTCAATTGTTTATGTCATATAGGTGATGATTTGTCAATCATGTTTAAATTCGTGTGCTGGAGTTCTTAAAAAAAAAAGCGTGCCCGAAGACTCTCACTGCCTTTCCTTTTTTTTCTTTTCTTTTCTTTTGTTGTTTATTGACACCTTTTTTCATGCAAGACCAAATATTTTTTCCACCATGACTGATTAGATTTCTTACTGTTATCCTGTTGCATGGGCTTTAATTGAACTGTTTTGATCTAACATGATCTTTGTATCCATTAACGCAGATTAATGATAAGGATCTTGCTAAGGAGCTTTATAAAAAACACAGCGCAGTGAGTATTCAATCTCAAGTAGTGTATGTTTTCTTCTCTTTATATTCTCTATGTTTTTTTTAATTAATGGATACCCATATACTTTTAACAGATCCATAGACACAAAGTTCGTGCATGGCAAATGTTATGTATTTTGTCACGATTTGTTGACGAAGACGTAGTTCATGATGTCACATCTAAGTTGCATATATGCCTATATGTAAGGGGATCTTCACTTTATCTCTCTCTCTTTCTTTATTTTTAATTTCCATATATATATATATAGGTTTTTTTTTGTGCAATATATGTTCTAGCTGAGCTTGTAATTGGTTTATTTTTTCATCGATAGTGAAAAGTTACTCGTGGTTATAATTTATCAGTATCATACATGATGATGATGTAAAGTTATCTTATATTATTGGTCTACCAAATAAAACGTTGTTAATCCAAATTTTTTCTCAATCTTCCAATGTCATTTCGTGTTTTGGTGCCAATAAAGGCTTTTCTTTTCAATTTTAGTTTAAAAGGAAAATGTATTCCATGTATAACTTCTTTTTTCTTCCAAATCAAGGTGTCTTGCAGGTTGTATTGGTTCCTTTAGGATATTGCGATTCTATGTACAGCTTCATTTGGGCATTGAAAATTGAGGCATTAGTTCTTTTGGCAACAAACTTCATGCTTGCGATGATATAGTTTTTATGTAGGAAAACAAATGTCTCATAATTAAGTAAATTTTAGCATTGGAATAGCTCTAACATTATATTTGAACATTGTTTTGTAAATAATTTTAATATAAGGATGCAATCTTCTAATTGTACACATTGTACATCATACTATATAATAACTCCTTTTAATTTCCCTTTTATTCTTGTAGAGAAACAACTTGCCAGCTGTTCGACATTATATAGAGACTTTTGCAATACAGGTTTATCTGAAGTTTCCATCGCTGGTATGAATTCGTACATGCAAGAATATTTGCTTGTTTAATTTCTGCTGCCAGTCAATATTGAGCAAAATTTGTCTAGTACATTATTTGCATCACTAGCACCCATATTTGTGGCTGTACTTGAAATTGATTGGCACTTCATGTCTATGTTCTTTGAAATGGCACTCTTATCTGTTTTGTAAGTAGCGCAAAACCAATGCTATCTTATGGTGCCAGTAGTATTGATCTAAAATCTTAAAAGAAATATTGGGTTGTTGTGAGAAAATTCTCTCCTACTTCGAATGTTGTTTTCCTATTGTGTATATTTTAGCAGATCAATATTAATAGTGGCAACTCAACACTTTTGGAGGGCCGGAAATCGACTATCCGGATTCGGGTCGCCAAGATCCGTCTGCTCCGCTCCTCCCTGTCTCTTCCTTCGTCCGGCCGGCTTCCCTCTCTACAAGATGTGAGAAATTGTTTTTGGACTGAACCTTGAGATATTCCTCTAGGCTGCCTACGTACCCCTCTATTTGCTTCTGGGGATCAAGTCATACGTAGTTCATTTTTTATAGTGTTTTTTGGATCTGGAGATCACATCCTTGTGGATTAGATGGGATCCCAGATCATGGTCATCAATCTGATCCAATGGAGATTGACCTTACCCACACCCCAGATTTGCCAAGATTCAGGGGTTGATCTTCTCATAGATCCCATCCTAAGGCATTCCAATGGATTAGGATTATGATAGATCTAGATTTATTGGATTGCCATATCTGGGAGGTCAACAAGTTTGACTGGATTAGGATTTTGACCGGTCGACGGGCTGGACCCACTATGGTGGATGATCCGGGTCGTGGGCCATCCTTCAATGGATCGTAGGCCGGCTCTAGACGGATCGTGGACCGCTACTATGTGGAGCCTGATGGATGGGCCTTATTTTTGGGCCCTACAGATGCGCCCTTTTTCTACCTGATTGGGATTGAAGGCCTCCCACTCTGGTGGAAAAATACTCTCTGGAGCGACACGTGGTGGGTGGTAAAGCCGATCCAAGGAGTGCTTGAGCGTTGGGTTCCGTGCGTTTCTTTATCGCGGCGGCTCGTAGGGTTTCGAGAGGCTGACGTCAACTGGGTCGTTCGCGTCTGAAGGCGTGGGTTCCTGAGGGAGTTGCGTTTGGTCGCGTCGGTTGTCCGCTCGTTGACTGAAGTGACGGTTTCCGAGGGAATTAACGCTTGCCTCTCCCTTGAGCCGTCGTCCGGGGGGCTCGTCGCATCGTCTCGAGGTGTCTTAACGCTCGGGCGGCGTTAGCGGACACGTGGACGGGTGAGCAGGCGCTCGAAGATCGGGATGGTCGCTGCCTTCGTTATAAATGGAGGTGAGGGGAGGCTAGCCGAACCATCGCTTGACTCTCTCCTCCTAAACTCTCTCTCTCTCTTTGTGCTTTCGTCCTTTCGTTCGTCTCCCATGGCTGGCCTTCCAAGAGGAGTGCTCGAAAGGAGGGTCCGTTACGCCTCCGGAATCGAGGACGGGGAGGGGCTTCGTCCTGGAGAGGTATACTTCTCTCACCATCACCTCTCCGTCATTCACCTCCCCCTTCATCTCTGATTCCCACCCTCCTCAGCTGCTTCGGTCTCGCATCGCTCCAGGTGCATCCGAACGTCTTTCGGATCCTCCATGCGGCGCTCTACCTGAATGAGATGCGGGGGTACGGCCTCGGGATCGCCGAGGTCAAGTACTGCTACCGCTTTGCGGTGTGTTCGCACAAGAGGCGTCGCTTCTACTTCGTTGCCAATGGTCGGCGTCGTTTCCCGTTCTCTCTTTCGGACGTCGACCGGAGGTGGAAGGAAGAGGTCGTTGCCCTCGGTGGGGGCGTGGCAATTCCCGATCTGAGGTGTGCCACCTGTGCCCACGAGGTTCGGGACCCTCGGTGAGTACTTGCACTCTCTCTTTCTACCTTTATCTTTTTTTTTGGAGCTTTACATGCATGCTACCGTGCCATGCAGGGCGCGTTGACCTGGGGAGGGAGTTGTCGGCCTCCCGGACCCATTTTATGGAGTTGACGGTTATTCCAGCCGTCAAGACTCTAGTTTGGTCCGCGTTGTTCCCCTCGTCGATTGACATGCACACCCGATGGCCGATGGCGAAGGGTTGCTGGCATTGTGTTGTGCGCGGAGACCGCCGGGGGATGAGGGTCCATCGCAAGCCGGTGGTCGTCATCTTGGCGCGGACCCCAAGTCCTCTTCCGGGGAGGAGGGGGAAGACGATAACGAGATCAACTGGGACTTCGAGGACGTCGAAGATCGTGCTTCGGCTAGTCCCGTCCCTGCCCCTAGGGTGCTCTCGCTTGCGTCGAGGATTCGGTGATGCGCGCCGTGGCCCAAGTATCCCGGCTAGAGGCCGAGCGTGATGAGTATCGGCGCTCGGCCGAGTACTGGTAGTCGTGCTCGTTGGAGGGTGACTCGCGCCAGGAGCTTCCGCGAAGGCTGGGACTCTGCCAGTTTGTCGGAGGGCCACCCGCGGCGATGTTATCCGGATTCAGTCGATGCGGCGGAAGGTTTCGGCCCGAGGCAATACCCCGAGCTCCCCTCTTGGTGCCGCTATCGCTCGAGTGGTACTCGGCGATGGTGGTAATTTATCTTCCCCTTTTGTAATAGATATAGAAAAAATATCAATAAAAAGAATTTTTATTATTCAAACTTGTACCTTTGTCTGAGTCGTTTTGAATTGTGCACGACCCTGAGAAGGATTTAGGGCTCGTTCGGATTGCGAGAATGATCCGAGTCCCGTTCTGCCCCCTAGGCATAGGCCTGACCGTGCCACAATCCCCAAGTTGGACTTGTCCTACAAGCTTGGTCTTGCTCGCAGTGGGGTTCTTCATGTCGCCTTTTTGACCTCGGCGAACAACAGGGTCTGGGTCGTCCCCCTATCGCGAACCGTGCGAACAACACGGCTTGTGGAGTTTCTGGGTCGTACCCCTGGCTTGAACCAAGAGGACGGCATGGCCCTATGGGGTCTTTCCCTTCCCCCTGGCTTGAACCGGCTTGCGGCGTCACCCTTGGGGGAATTTCGCTTGTCCCTGGCTTGAACCGACTAACGGCGTTGCCCTGTGGGAAGCAGTGGGTCCTGACTTGAACCGACTAACGGCGTCCCCCTATGGGATCGTATGGGTCGGGTCCTTGGCTTGAACCGACTAACGGCGTCACCTCGTGGGAAGCAGTGGGTCGGGTCCCTGGTTTGAACCGACTAACGGTGTCATCCTATGAGACCCTGTGAATTGCATCCCTGACTTGAACCGACTAACGGCGTCACCTTGTGGGAAGCAGTGGGTTGGGTCCCTGGCTTGAACCAACTAACGGCGTTACCCTGTGGGACCCTCCCCTCTCTCTGGCTTGAACCGACTAACGGTGTCACCCGTGGAGGGATTTGATGGTCCGTATATGACCGTGCACTCCGGGGGTGAATGGGTGCCCCGTTCCCGTCCTGACCCGCGGCATGCGTGTGGCTAGATCCGGGCTGGTATGACCCCCGGTTGTACATTCTCGGGGGGGGGGGGGGGGCGAAGTCCATATGTTAAATAGAGACTTATAAACATCCATCCATATATGAACAAATTAAAGGAATGAATTGATCATAAATAGTCTTAAAACATTATTCAAAAGCCATCCGGCTTACACATAATACTTTCTCAAGTTCATGGCATTCCATGGTGTTGGTATGGATACCTTTTGAGCTCCGAGTGTGCAAAGCTTGTATGCCCCCTTGCCGTAAGCCTCCACCACTTCGTACGGACCTTCCCAGGTGGCCCCGAGTTTCCCGGCATTGAGTTCACGAGTGTTATCGGTGACGCGTTGGAGCACCCACTCGCCATGCATGAGCGATCGGGGGCGCACCTTTTGGTTGAAGTGAAGGGCTTGCTGGCTTTGGTAGGCAGCCAAGCGGATGAGGGCGGCTTCCGTTCGTTCCTCGAGCAAGGCGAGGTTTTGGGTGAGGGCCGCGTCGTTCTGTTCGGAGTCAGCAAGCGAGCTTCGCAGAGTTGGGAGGCCAACCTCAGTGGGGATGACCGCCTCTATTCCGTAGGTGAGGGTGTATGGGGCTTCCCCTGTGGGCTTTCTTCGGGCAGTGCGGTACGCCCAAAAGACTCCTGGGTGTTCCTCAAGCCATCACCCTTCCGGTCCTCAAGCCTCTTTTTCAAGCTGAAGATGGTGTGGTTGGTGACCTCGGCCTGCCCATTCCCTTGCGGGTACGCACGGAAGGAGAACTGCTGCCGTATGCCATATTTCTTGCAAAACTCCTGGATAGGAGCGTTTGCGAACTGCGTCCCGTTGTCCGCGACCACGGTCTTGGGTACTCCGAACTTGCAAATAATGTGCTTCCACAAGAAATATTTGATGTCGGAGTGCATTATGGTCTTGTAAGCCTCCGCCTCAACCCATTTAGTGAAATAGTCGGTTGCTAGGAGCACATATCTTTTCCCCCCTACGGCGACCGGTAACGGTCCAGTGATGCCCATCCCCCATTGCGCGAAGGGCCATGGGACAATGAGGGTGTGTAGATCCTCGGCCGGGAGGTGTATGAGAGGGGTATGTAACTGGCACTGCTTACACCGTCATGCGAAATCGAGGGCGTCTTTACGGAGCGTCAGCCAGTAATAACCCTGAGTCAAGATCCGATGGGCCAACGACCGCCCGGAAGAATGGTCGTTGAAAGATCCTTCATGAATTTCCTCCATTAGGGGCTCAGCTTCATTCTTAGCGAGGCATCTCAAGAACGGTCCGTCTCTGTTGCGTCGATACAGCACCACGTCGATGATTGAGTACCTTGTGGAGCGACGCCTCACATTGAGGACCTTGACGGTGTCTGTAGGTAGGGTTCTGTCATGAATGAAGGCCTCAATCTCATTCATCCAGCAAGGAGACTCTCGTTGAGTCACCCCGACCAAGGGGGCAGGATCGATGGAAGGGAGCTCAAACACTTCTGAATGGACCCAATACCGCCTTCGTCGGTGCTGATGTGGCGAGAGAGTCAGCCGCGATGTTGTCGCTTCTCGGGAGGTAATGAACCTCAAATCCAAAGAACTTTTTGGACAGCTCGGTCGCCATGTGTTGGTACCGCTCCATCCTTGGGTCCTTGGCAACGTAGGTGCCATCGACCTGTAAAACCACCAATTGAGAGTCGCAATATACACGCAAGTACCTGACATGGAGTGCCTTGACGAGTTGGAGCCCAGCCAGCAGCGCCTCGTACTCGGCGACATTATTGGATGCTATGAAACCGAGTCTGAGTGACTGTTCTAGCTTGGTCCCGTCGAGTGTATGAATTATGATCCCGGCTCTGTGCCCCCTGTGGTTGGATGCACCATCGACATGTAAGGTCCACCAGTCCAGGAGGTGCGGAGGGTCATCGACTGCTCCATCTCATCTGAGGGATCAAATTCAAGGAGGAAGTCCGCCACTACTTGGCCTTTTATTGCAACCGGGGCTTGTAATCGATATCAAATGGTGATAACTTGATTGCCCATTTCGCAGTGCGTCCGTACAAGTCCGGCTTATGAAGGAACACGCGGATAGGGTGTGAGGTGAGGACAACGATGCGATGCGCCTCGAAGTAGTGCCGCAACCTCCGTTTGGTTACCACAAATGCGAGAATGAGCTTCTCGATCAGGGAGTAACGACTCTCGGCGTCTGACATGGACTTATTGGTATAAAACAGGGGGTGTTGCTGGCCCTTGTCCTCGCGGAAGAGCGCTGCGCTAAAGGAGGTGGTGGAGACTGCAAGGTACAAGTAGAGCTCCTCTCCTTCTGCCAGGACCGACATGATCAGCGGTTGAGCAAGGTGTTCCTTTAACTCGCGGAATGCAGCTTGTTGTGTCTCTTCCCATTTCATTCCTTTGCCTGCTTTGACGGCTTGGAAGAACGGTCGACAGCGATCCGAGAGATAGGAGATGAACCTTGAAAGTGCTGCGACCCGTCCCGTAATCACTTGCACATTACGCACAGATTTTGGCGAAGGGGATCAACGAAGCTCCTTGATTTTTATTGGGCTGGCTTCTATCCCTTGTCGGTGGATGATGTGACCCAAAAAATGACCGAAGGAGACCCCGAAAGAGCATTTCACTGGGTTTAACCTCATACGATGCGCTCTAAGGGTGTTGAAGACCTCGGTCAAATGGACTAGACGATCATGGTGAGAATGACTCTTTATGACCGTATCATCGATGTAAACTTCGACGGTTCGCCCGACGAGGTTGCGGAAAACTTTGTTCACCAATCGCTGAAACTTGGCTCTGGCGTTCTTTAATCCGAACGGCATGACCATATAACAGTAGAGCCCACGCTCGGTGATGAACGCTGTCTACGCTCGGTGATGAACGCTGTCTTCTCCTGGTCTCTCGGGTGCAGAGGGATCTGGTTGTATCCTGAATAGGTGTCCAAGAAGGATAGGCGATGATACCCGGCTGTCGCGTCGACCAACTGGTCGATTTTGGGAAGAGGATAACCATCCTTAGGGCACGCCTTATTAAGGTTGACGAAGTCGATGCAAACTCTCCATTTGCCGTTCTTTTCAACGATGACGACATTGGAGATCCAATCGGGATAATGAACTTTTCGGATGAACCCTGCCTCGAGAAGACGATCGATTTCGTCCGATATGATCTTGTTGCGTTTGGGGGTGAAGCGCCGTTGCTTCTATCTGATGGGAGTTGAGCCCGGACGGACATTGAGCTCGTGGACGGCGACCGAAGGGTCGATACCAGGCATGTCGCTGTGTGTCCAGGCAAAGATGTCTCGATTGGCCCGCAGTAGGGCTAGCAGGGTGTCTCTGTCTTCGGGGGAAGGAGACTTCCTACTTGAACGGTTTTGTCAGTGAAGAGTGCGTCCAAGGGAATGGACTCGACCGGCCCAAGAGTGGGAGGCTCAATGCTTCCTTAGAGAAAGCCCGCACCCACTTCAGTGGCGAGTCAGCTAATTGCTATGGTGGTGAGGGGGGATTGTCCCGAGGCAGCGGATCGGCTGCACTCGAGGCAATCGTGCAGCAACGCCTTGTTGTGACCTGATCGCCACGGATGTCGATGATTGAGCAACATCTTTGGCTAGACAGCGCATAACTTGGTGTAACGTTGACAGTACGCCCTCCATGCGGTGAATCCAGTCCCGTCCCATAATAGCGTTGTAAGCTGTGGGGGAATCCACTACGATAAAGTCGACGTCCAGGGTGCGGTCGGCTGCGGTGACCGGAAGGGTCACCACATCAATTGGAGTAATCCTCTTCCCGTCGCACTCGGCTAGGGGCGGACTCGAACGTTCTATGATCTCAGTGCCTAAACCCATACGGTTAAAGGCGCTGAGGAAAAAGATATCGGCGCTGCTTCCTCCGTCGATCATAATACTTTGAACCTGTGCAGATAAAGAGGGTAACGACCAATGGGTCAGAGTGGGGAAGAAGAAGAGGTGTTCTGTAGGATCCGTCTTCCCCTCGTAGAGCTTGAATGTCGGGGGAGTGAATTTCTCCGGACGAGGGGTGCGGAAGATGTCCACCGATAATGTGGACAAGTGAATCAACTCTGCTGTTTGGAGTGCATGATCAGTGGCGATGCGTGGTCTCATGGTACGGAACTTCTGGTCGACCGCCTTCATCAGATCTTCTCGGAGTCCCCGGTCCTCCTGATGGGCTCTTCGTTGTGGGCACGATTTGCCGGGTGTTCCTTGCTAGGCTGGCGTCCGCACGGTAATGGAGGATTGAGTTGCACGGGCAGAATGCTCCCTTTAGGCATTTGGTCATGCGGCCTGGCTCCCTGCTCCGACGGGTTGTCCAGCAGGTTGCGAAGGCGTTCATTCTCGCGGCGCATCTCATCCATGGCCCAACGAAGCTCTGTCGCCTCGGCTTCACCGGCTTCGTCAGCGTTGTGCCGCGGATGGTCACCATTGGGGCGCGGTACGTCTCTCGGGAGACCTCCGGGGTCGGACAAGGCAGTCCGCAATGCAGATCGGGTCACCGGGGGTGAAAGGGACGGAAGGTTCTTCCTGGGACGCATGATTACAATCATGCACGCCCCCTACCTGGCGCGCCAAGCTGGAGGGCCGGAAATCGACTATCCGGATTCGTGCCGCCAAGATCCGTCTTCTCCGCTCCTCCCTGTCTCTTCCTTTGTTTGGTCGGCTTCCCTCTCTACAAGATGTGGTGAGAAATTGTTTTTGGACTGAATCTTGAGATATTCCTCTAGGTTGCCTACGTACCCTCTATTTGCCTCTGGGGATCAAGTCATATGTAGTTCATTTTTATAGTGTTTTTTGGATATGGAGATCACATCCTTGTGGATTAGATGGGATTCCAGATCATGGTCATCAATCTGATCTAATAGAGATTGACCTTACCCACACCCCAGATTTGCCAAGATTCAGGGGTTGATCTTCGCATTGATCCCATCCTAAGGCATTCCAGTGGATTAGGATTATGATAGATCTAGATTTATTGGATTGCCATATCTGGGAGGTCAACAAGTTTGACTGGATTAGGATTTTGACCGGTCGACGGGCCGGACCCACTATGGTGGATGATCCGGGTCGTGGGCCATCCTTCAATGGATCGTAGGCCGGCTCTAAACGGATCGTGGGCCGCCGCTACGTGGAGCTTGACGGATGGGCCTTATTTTTGGGCCCTACAACTTCCTTTGTGGAGAACTTGGAAGTAGAATATTGGCCTTGGGTCATTCCACCTTGTAACTGTATCTCCTGGAATGAGACTTTGGATTTCTATGTTTTTTTTTTCTATAGTATTTTTTAGGTTCAAGTCTATGCAGTTAAAGATGTTTACCATAGGGAATTCACCATTTAGCCATCCACATTATTTCATGAAGAGCACCTTGGTCATAGGTTTGGATGATATGTATAACTGGAATCATATTTTTTAAATAATCCTTAAGTATGCCATTCACATTAAATGAAAAGGTTTTGAAAAACCTTTTGGAATAAGTGCTTCATGGTTACCTTCATTTTTTTGTCTTTATTTTTTTATTTTCTTGTGAGAATCCCTACCTTGATATATCAGTTTTTACTTGGGCAATTATTTGTCACTCCCCCTCATAACATGGATTGCTACTTATGATTATTGCAGACTGAGGAACAGTTGATCCCAATTTTTCATGACTACAATATGAGGCCTCAGGTAGAAAGATGGTTACATAGGCCTCTCCTTTTGCTTTATTTTTTTGTTGGTAAAAATGCTGTCAATTCTGTGATGTTAACATCGCTTACATCCACTGCAGGCACTTTCATCTTATGTTTTTATTGCTGCCAATGTAATTCTCCATGCCCATGACTTGCCTGTTCAAATAAAGCATCTGAATGAATTACTTCCCCCAATAGTTCCATTTTTGACATCTCATCATCACAGTTTACGCTGTTTTACTCAGGTAAATACTTGTGAGTGTCATGACGATTCAGGTGTGCTTTTATCTACATATGTAAATAGAGTTCTGATTTATTGATGCTGTACATTGTATTGCAGCTACTTGTTTACCAAGTTCTTTGCAAATTAACACCAGTTTTGGAATTCAACAATTTAGAGGCTCTGCCATTAGAGAAGAAGTGCTTCATGGACTTAAGATCGTATTTGATGGGAAATACTGAGTGTGTAAGGTGATACCACATGTTTGTTATTGCAAGTACTCCCGGTGTGTATCCATATTTATTATTATTTATTTCATTGGAGAACTTCAGAATTAAGCTAGAAGCTGCATCTACATGGATGCAACTATAAGAAGTTTCATATTCAATTTCCTGTCCTCCTGATTTTCAATTGATTAAAGCTCATTTGTTCAACAAATGAAAGGGCATGTCCCTTAGAAATGTCTGTGGAATTCTTACGTATGAAAACTGAAGAACCAATTTGGAAATATGAATTTGTTTACAATTTGGACATCAAGTGCCAGGAAAGGGAAGTATACAATATTAGACTTCTTAATGCTCAGATATTCACATTTTTTTAACAACCCAGTTGCTTAATATTCTTTTGTTTGGCCAGTATATATTTGTGCAATATCTCTAGTAAATACTATCCTTATAAGAAACTTCTTTGTGTTTCTATAATAATTTGACTGTTCATTCCAGGCTAAGGACATCCATGGAAGGGTTCCTTGATGCTTTTGATCCGAAGACCTCAGCCTCCCCTTATGGAATTTTCACTGCTCAGAATGAGGTACTAGTTATCTGACTTGATTATCATATCCACATGATTGTACACGCACACAACTCTTAAACTTACCCATCAACATCATTATGGTCCATAATAATTTTATCTTTACCCATCAAGGCGTCTGGATTTGAATGCGTGACGACTTCTCTCATGGAGCGTGTGATTACCTTTTTAAATGTAAGCTTCATGCAGTTTATACATCCCCCCCTTTTTAAAGTACCCTAATGTGTGCTATTTGAAGACTAAAAATCCTAACTCAGGAATGTTGCAGGATGTTAGAGAGGATCTTAGATGTTCCATGGCTAATGATGTCATTAACATAAAGAATGAGTGCCTAGCAGTTAGAGATACCAGAGAGTCTCTAAAGGATGATGCAGAGAGTTTGCCTGTGGAATTTTCTAATTCTATATCTGTGGATTTTCAAAAGAAAGCCACTCTTCAGAAACATGAGAACCTGACGGAATATGATGGTGCTAGTTTTTCTGTACGTGGCTTCAATTTTCCCACACTATCAGGTACAACCGAACATCAAGGATCTGTTTAATAAAAAATCTTAAGGGGAGTTGTTTATTTTGTGAACTATGCGTCTAACAAGTCTTGTAGGTGTCATGTCAGCATTTGAAAACCATTCTAGTTTTTTAGTCACTTGTAAAAGACTGAAATGAAAAAAATGGAGTTAGGAAGGTTATTAACTTTTCCAATTTTTCGGAAAAAATGTATCTTTTTTTCTCAATGATGTATTTTTTAATGGATTCAGTGCATAGAAGTTGGAACAGTATAGAATGTGGAAACATGATTGTTGTTTATGAGCACACTAATTCTATGTACATAAAAGCCTTGGATAAATACAAGGGATGATTAAAAGTTCAGGTTTTACTCATTTTGGTATCTGTTTACAATTGTGTGCCTATCCATTATCAACATTTGCAAATAGCCTGATTATATAATTTAACACAGATAGCAAGTATCACAGAAGGGAAAAATTAAATGGCTTGATAAATTTTAGTAAATTATAATTTTTTTTTATACTATGGGTGTGTTTGTGCCAAAGGGAAAGTGAGGGAAAGTGAAAATGTTTCCTTTGACCATCCAAAAATCTAGTGTTTGTGTCAAACGAATGGAAAGAAAAAAAAAATTTCCATCATTTTTTCCCTCCTATTTTGTCTTATTAGAAAAAGTGGGAATTGAGAGAAAGTAATGGAAATCTTTTTCACCACATGCACAAACACCATAAAAATTGGTCAAAGGAAAAATGTTTTACTTTCCACCACTTTCCTTTTGACTCAAATTCTCCCACTTTCTTTCATTTTCCTTTCAAATTTGTGCACAAACACACCCTATGAATGTTCGGTGCAGAAATTCCAAAATATCTTTTGCTCTAGTCAACAAAAAAAATGAACTTAAGAATTGGTGTGGGTGATCCCTGGTATATATTGCACCCACATCTGGAATAATATCTGACTCGAGTGCCTAAGCAAGAATGGTATCCAAGTATTACTAAGTTTAGATGTTACATGGAAGATTAAAAGGAATTAAGGTGGAATGAAAAAGTTCATTTTTCTCGGTGAAGGCTCTTATCATGTTATTCATGAGCTTTTCATTTAGACAGGGGAAGCTAACTTGTGCCACTAAATCATGATTTGTTCCAAATTTCAATGTTAATGGCAGATATGGAGAAAGAAGATGAGCTTCTCAGTATGGTGTTGCACTCTAGAAGCACGGCTATAGAAAAGATAAGAGAAAATAGGCAGCAGCTCATCCTTGTAGCATCGCTGCTTGATCGCATTCCTAATCTTGCTGGATTGGCGCGGACCTGTGAGGTCTGATTTAATGCAACCCATCTGTGTGTTTGTCAACGTCTTGCCTAATATTCAACCCGATTTTGTATGCATGCTTGTGTGATTGTTTTTGACATACTTTCAGGTCTTTCAAGCAGCAGGTCTGGCTGTCGCTGATGCAAGTATTGTACATGACAAACAATTCCAACTCATTGGGTAAAATTCATGAATTATGATACAGCATAGTCTTATAATCCCAGATTATGTGGTTTAAAACAATGCTGAGGCTTGATTTCAATGTGATATTTTTTTTATTGCATAATTATATGGTATCAATGACCTTTTGCTTTCAACTCTGGTTACTTTTGCTTGACCAGAGCCCCCTCCCTCCCCCCTTCTGGAAAGAACTAAAATATGCGATGGGAATGGACATTATGATGACATACCATATTTTCGATGAATCCTAAAATATGGTTTCCATTGTTAATTTTTGTTTCAAAACTTCTTTTTCCAATTGTGGTTACTGTTGAAAAACACTGAACTTTTGAAGCTGATCCTGCCCTTTGTAATTTTTGCCACAAATTTATCTCAAAATCCCGCCACACCTATGCAGATTCTTGTCTGTTCCCCAGAATCCCTCATTCATGCATCTTGTAGACTCTCATTCTTAAATCTATTTTTTCTTCGAATGTAAGTATTTTTCAATCACATTCATCATAACAAAGAAAGAAACTTGCTAAGGAAAAGTGGATGTTTGATGTTCACCTATATTCAACTAGCTATTTGTCAGGGTTTATGTTTGTTTTCTGTTCCATTGCATGTTCTTTAATAATTTTTAGTCATTTAAAAGAAGTTAAAAAGGAGAGGAAACCAGACAATCTGCAAGTGATGCTCACTATAACTTGATATCTTATTTCCTTCTAGGGTGACTGCTGAGAAGTGGGTTCCAATCATAGAGGTTCCGGTAAGCACCATGAAAATTTACTTGGAGAAGAAAAGACGAGAGGGTTACTCTATCTTAGGCTTGGAGCAGACTGCGAACAGCACGCCCCTTGACAGATTCTCCTTCCCGAAAAAAACAGTAAGTCGTGCTCAATGAAACATCAATTTTCTTCTTGGCCCAATTAACATCCACTGACCTTCCATTCATGAAATATGTGTTCAGGTCCTGGTACTTGGACGTGAAAGGGAGGGCATACCCGTCGATATAATCCACATTTAGATGCATGTATTGAGATTCCTCAGCTTGGCATCATCAGGTCACTAAATGTTCATGTTAGTGGCGCCATCGCCCTCTGGGAGTATACTCGGCAACAAAGAACCAAGCATCATTGACGCAAGAGAGCACAATTCATTGCTGCAATCGCATTTAATCATGTTATATCATATTTTTAATGTTGTGGTGACCTGCTGTAAAGCCTTCCCTTTCACAAAGTGATGGTAACAGAAAAGAATAAAGAATTGCTTAGTTAGGTCAGCCTAACCAGTGCACCTTTTTTGGGTGAAAATGAGAAAGGTGCTGGTTAGAGTTTACCATAAGAATACATTTTTAATACACTCATTCTCATTTAGTCATGTTATATCATTTTTAGTCATGTTATGTCATTTTTCCAATGTTGTGGTGACCTGCTATAAAGCCTTCCCTTCACAAAGTGATGGTAACAGAAAAGAATAAAGAATTGCTTGGTTAGGTCATCCTAACCAGTTCCCCTTTTTTGGGTGAAAATGAAAAAGGTGCTGTTTAGAATTTACCATAAGAATACATTTTTAATATGCCTTATCGCACGCATGCATGTGGTAGGTACAGGAGAGAAAGGGAACAAAAAACTTCTTCCAAAATGGGAAATGCATGAATGATGAGCGTGTTTGATGCATGAAAATTTTGTGTTTACTATAACCATAGCAAACACCAGAGCTTGGAATTATTTTATCCCATATTTGTATCTACCACAAATCCACACAATGATTAAGGGATGAGAAAATTATATGTACTTGTAACAATGCAGGAGAATCACCAAAGTGAATAGACTCTGCTGTCTTCATCTTGTCATGGTTGGTATCCATGGCTGCCTTCATCATCTTCATCTCTCTCATCAGTGCTTCCCTGCTGGAGGCAAAGGTCTTCATGTTGCTCATGGAAGGTGACCCAATGGTTTCTCACAAAGCCAAACAAACTCCTCCCTTGTTAGTGTTTTAAAAGCAATTGTCAATATTGTTTCTCTTTTTGGTTCCCTCATCATTATTTTAAAGAAGTTATTTTTATAGGATCCATGAAGATGTTAACTTCTACAAGGAGAGCATGGCAGCAAAACATGACCTCTTCTTAGACTCTCTTCTCCAAAGAGAGTCATACACAAAGCTCTACAGCTACACTCATTTGCTCAATGGCTTTGCAATCCACACATCTGAAGAGGTACATTGGAGCTTAAATTTTTTTTTTCATTAAATGATATATTACCTTACACTCCACTATCAATCCTCTCGCAGGCCATCGAAATCCTACGCAGTGCGAGAGGGGTGCAAGCCGTGCACGAGGACGTGAAGATGGAGAAGCTCACGACGCACACGTCGGACTACCTCGGCATCCCGTCCTCCGTGTGGCCCTCGCTAGGCGGGGCACCGCACGCCGGCGAGGGGGTGGTGATAGGCATGATAGACACCGGCATTAACCCGCACCATCCCAGCTTCTCCAATGAAAGGTATTCCAAGCGGCACAGATCCAACGATAATAAGCTTGTCAACAGAGTGGATAAAAAAGGACAGGCATGTATATTGATATATGAGCTGATATCTACAAAAATATATATATGTATTGTATCTCAGAGATATCATATTCAAATTCGGATAACTAAATATTTAGATATAGACATAAAAAAGACTTGTACTAATCCATAAATATGTATATACTAATAAAATAAATAATAATATGGTACTAGTTTGCACATGGATATTTTTTGAATATAATATCATCCTAAATCTTTTGGATATAGCTATTTTATTTGAGATGTGGACGAGTTTTTTTTCTTTTTTTATATTATACAACAATAACGAATATTTTTTAAATAATAGACAGGCTTAAACAACGGTTTCAACGGAACATGTGAGACAGGGAGAGGTTTCCCGAGGAGTGTTTGCGGTGGCAAGATAGCCGCCGCCCGATACTTTGCCCATGGGGTGATAGCCAACGGTGACTTCAACGCCGCGCGCGACTATGCATCTCCATTCGACGCCGATGGCCATGGAAGGCAAGGCCAGTTAAAGTATATGGGGCTAACACTCGATTTTGTTCTTTCAATTTCCAATACCCACGCTGCAGCGACGGCTGCTGGAAACTATAGGACGCCTGTGATGGTGAATGGTTTCAATTATGGCTACGCAAGTGGTATGGCACCTGGAGCTCAGTGAGTAACTTATACACACCAACTTATACACAATACAAAAGAAAAAATCATCTTTGTTCTTCAAAAATTAAAATGTCTCCATTGGTAGGCTGGCGTTTATAAAGCTCTTTATTCATTCGGGGGTTACATGTCAGATGTGGTTGCAGCGGTCGATCAGGTATAATCTTGTTATCTAATATTCTGAATTATTGTTTAATTTGCATACAAAAAAAGATAATAATTATAAGGGAAAGATCCATGCAACCCCTGAAATCTGACTGAAATCTATATAACCCTCTGATTTTTCTTAAAATTCATAAAACCCCCTAAAAATACCTAGTAAATCTAAATAACCCTTTTAATAAATTTTTTGTTAATAGATGATGAATATTTTACGCATATTTCATATACATTATTTAAAATGAGATATGTAATTTTATAAAATGTGAAACATATACTTTAATGAATTGAATAATCATTTATTAAAAATGTAAATTTTTTCTAATAAGTTATATAAGACTGTATTTAAGACTGTGAAATGACTTAGTATAACAACACTCATGAAATAGATTATGTGGAATAACACAATTACACGAGGGACTTAAAATATAATAACAATTTATTTCCACCTATTTAGACTCATCTATACCCCCCACCTATCCCTTGTAGACAAAGCTCCTATACTATGTATTCCACATCTATTATAATACACAAGCGGGGGATTATGTTTTGATACAAGTCATATTATTTTCACTGTCTCAGGCAGTAGAAGATGGAGTGGATATCCTGAGTCTCTCCATCGGCCCGGCAACCGTCCCGGCAGGCCCCTCCGCCTTCCTCAACGTGCTCGACATCGAACTCCTCTTCGCCGTAAAAGCGGGAGTGTTAGTCATCCAAGCGGTCGGCAATGGCGGCCCGTCATCCAGTTCCGTCCTCTCATTCAGCCCGTGGATCATCAGTGTGGCCGCCGCCGACACCGACCGCAAGTACAACAACTCAGATTGAACTCGGCAATGGACGGATCCTCCCCAGCTCCGGACTTGCTCGTAAAGCACTCAAATCCTCTCATTCACAAAAAAAATTCATATTAGTACATACTGATAAGAATTCTATCAATACATGTGTGCGTGTATGGATGAATTACGCATTTCAATTTATTAATAAGAGGGACAATTGTTGTCACTTATACACATCCACACACATCTTAATAGAAATCTTATCAATACGCACAAAAATTAATTACGATTGTTTAATTACGATCTTGAATTTTTAATGAAAATTTTCATATCAATACATACTGACGAGAATTCTATCAGTACATGTGTATATATATAGATGAATAACACGTGTCCATTTTCTAACGAGGGACAAGAAGCTCCGACGTACTGATGAAATCTCATCAATACACACAGCTATGCCGATTGTTTGATTTACCGTTCTCGAACTTTCAATGAAGCTCCGACGTCTAGGGCGACGCACATCCCGATCGCGTCGGCCAGGGACATCATCCGGCGGAACTCGATCGACATGCTGATGAAACTGGAGGACTGTCAACGGCCGTAGGTGTTCGCGCGCGGCCTCGCGCGCGGGAAGATCATCATATGCTCGTACACGATGGACTTCATTGACATATCAGCGAGCATCTCCGTCGTCGCCGAGACCATGCGCAAGATCGGCGCGGCAGGGTTCATACTCACATTGGACACCGATTTCAGCCCCTTTGTACACGCCACTGCCGCCACCCTGAGCTTCCCTGTCCCCGGCATCCTATTAGAGACCAATCAAGCCTCTTCGGTGCGTGCGAACCCGACCCATAATAAGAGCTTCGACACTTCAATTTTAAATATGCGCGTTTGTTCTGTGAATGCAGGCCTTGTGGAGCTACTACAACACGAACACCGCGAGGGGCAGAGGCGGACGCGTGAGGCGTTTCGGGGCGACGGCGAGGATCCTCGACGGCAGGCGCGCGGTCTACACCGGGCACGGCCCGGTCGTGGCGTCCTACTCGTCGCGGGGACCCGACGTGAACAACGCGCTCCTCCAGAAGGCCGACGTGTTGAAACCAACGTTCATGGCCCCGGGGACCGACATCTGGGCGGCCTGGAGCCCGAGCAGCGGAGGCGACCCCTTCTGCGTGGGCCAAGACTTCGCGCTCCTCTCGGGCACGAGCATGGCCGCGCCCCACGTCGCGGGCGTCGCCGCCCTCATCAAGCAGCGCAACCCGCGCTGGACGCCCGCCATGGTCACATCCGCATTGTCGACCACAGCAACCGCGACCATCCTCGCCGACCGCGGGAGCTCGCGCGGGGTTCATCAGTCCGGCCCGCGCGCTCGACCCGGGGCTCGTGTTCGACGCGCGCTTTGAGGACTACGTGCGGTTCTTGTGCGCGGGCGTCGGCGTGGACGGGAATTCGGTGAGGCGCGCGGTCGGGATCGGGTGCGAGGACGGGGAGGAGGGGTGGTCTTCGGACCTCAACGCGCCGAGCGTGACGGTTTCGAACCTTGTTGGGTCGAGGCGGGTGATGCGGAGGCTGACCAATGTGGGGGGAGAGAGGGAGACGTATAATGTGACGGTGCGGGAGCCGAGCGGGGTGTCGGTGAGGGTGGCGCCTCAAGTGTTCGCGGTCGAGAAGGGTGGGGCGGAGCATGTGAGGATCTCGCTGACCGCGACGCGTGCGATCAATGAATTTGCATTTGGAGAGGTCATGTTTGAAGGTGACCGTGGGCATGTTGTGAGTGTTCCCCTGGCCATCTATGTGACTAGTACCATGGGGGGTTAAGAAAGCTTTGTCTATGTGACTATTTATGTATCATGTATGTTCCAATAACTCTAGTTGCTAACTAAAGTTTGGCACCAGCATTATTAACAAAATTTTGAATAAGAACAGATGCATAACATGCATCATTTTTATGTAATTTGGATCTTCACCTAATTTTGCATCCATGTGAGAATTTTCAAGACGAGCCCGCAATACATCATTTTCCCGTCGTCCTACTCATCAAGAGGCCTTTAACTTGAACAATGCTTCAATTGAAAATGAAACCGAAATACTCTGGGGCAAGCATTACCTTTCTTTCTTAAGTAAAATATTTACCCTCACTTCAAATCGAACAGTAGTTGTTAGGGATCCTTTGCAAATTTGCTTAATAGATTAGATATCTAACTCGACTTTCCAGTAATCATATAGACATGCCTAAAAGGTGAAACTTAGATAGAGTGAGGGGGGAGGAAAAAAGAATCAACTATCACCGTTACTCATATATCCACCACCACCACCTACAATTTTTTGGGTGGTGGGGACAGTAGAGGGAGGGGGAAATAAGAAGAGAAAGAGGGGGAGAGAGAAAGGAAGGAGGAAGGGGGTGGTGAACGAAAGGGTTAGAGGAGGCCGTGGATGGGGCCAAGGAAGGGGGAGGCGGGGGGGGGGGGGGGGGGGGTGGGCGACAACATGTTGAGGAGGGTGGGGGGGAGAAGCCTGGGAAGGGGAAGGGGAAGGGGAAGAGCGAGGAATGAGACAGAGAGATCCTCCGCCCTCTCTATCCTCTGTCACCCCCCCTCTAACACCCCTCTCTTCTCTCCCCCCCCCCCCCCCCCTCCTCCCCAACTCATCTGATCTCCTCTGCCCACTGCCCCCTTCGCCACTCATCTGATCTCCTTTGCCCACCGCCACCCACACTCTCTCTTCCCTATTATCCCCACCAACCAAAAAAGAATTTGTAAGTGGTGGGGATAGAGATAAGGGTGGTGCTTATGGTTATATGTTAGTGGGGGTGTCCATTCTCAAAAGAATCATCAAGCAATGATAATATCTTTTTCTAGACCACAAGGCACCCTGTGATAAACACATTTAACTGTTCCATGTCATCCTCCTTTCCTTTGTTAACATTTTTCTTTTGTTGTTTTTTTTACTTTGTCAGTTTGTCTCCCCCTTTCCTTTCAGATATTTGAGACTTCAGTTGGAATGAAATCGAAGTAGCATTCATCTACATTCTCAAAAAAAAAAAAAAAAAACAGTGGTCTATAATCAATTGGATCTTAAACACTAATGCATCACACAAAATGTTTATGCATTCAATGGTTGACTCTAATTTAATACCTCAATCAACGGTTATAACTAAATTTCACACGTGCAAAAATTTAATGCACTTTTCAAAACATTAAATGCATCTGATGCGAATGGAGGATGTGTTTGATGCATGAAGTTTGTGTGTGCCTACCATAACCCTAGCAAACACCATAGTTGGGGTTTATTTTATCTAGCTTTGAACCTACCAAAAAAGTCACCCAAAGATGATGATGGATGAGACAATATGTACTCACCCAAAGATGATGATGGATGAGACAATATGTACTCTTTGGCAATGCAAGAGAGTCACCATATTGAATAGGTTCTTCTGACTTCATCATGTCATCAATGGCATCCATAATGATCTTCATCATGATCTTCATCAGTGCTTCCCTGCTGGAGGCAAAAGTCTTCATAGTGCTCATGGAGGGGGACCCTATGGTTTCTCACAAAGCCAAACAAACTCATCCCATGTTAGTGTTTGAAGTGTTTGTCAATATTTGTGTCTTTGTTCCCTCACAAATCAGAATAGGTGTAACTTCTTTTTTATAGGACCCGTGATGATGTTAAATTGTACAAGGAGAGCATGGTTGCAAAACATGACCTCATCTTGGACTCTCTTCTTCAAAGAGGGTCATACACCAAGCTCTACAGCTATACTCATTTGCTCAATGGCTTGGCCTATCCACACCACATCTGAAGAGGTACATTGTAGCCAGAGTTTTATCAATTTATCATCTGTCTGTCATGGATTTTGTGATCTTTGGCATACTTGACAAAGGGGGTAGTTGATAGCTTGTTATCTTTATTACCATATTGAAGCTCTTTTTATCTTTCTTTGTTTTTTGTAAAAGGGCTGAGAATATGTATAAAGTTTAAAGGTACAGTAATACAAAGTCTTGATTACCAGTAAATTTATTTATTTATTTATCATATGTTACAATTATAGTTACATTGTACTCAGTTTTCTGGCATGTTCTAAAAAATACTCAGATTGGATAACTCTTGTAATTATCAGCTTAATATATATTTTCCAAACGGTGCATGTGTTTACTACATTCAAAACCACCATTAGAATCCATTTAGTTTAAATGGATAACATTCTTCATGATTTAAAATTTTAATTCCTACATTATAAAATACATACGGATCCAGAAAATAGTTTAATTATCTCCACACTTCTTTTATTGTACTTGTACCTAATCGCGAGCGTACTTGGGAACTGATTAGGTGCGGCGAACGGCGGGTGCGACAGCGATCACGAGCCGTCGATCACGGGTCCATCGCACCGGACGGTCGAGTGCGATTCACATCGACCGTCGGATGCGATAGACTCGCGATTGGACGGCCCACGTCGCGGCCGCACCTGCCGTTCGCCGCACCTAATCGCGAGGGTACTTATACAATATAATTTATAAATATACATGTATTGTCTTGAATGGAACACTCGTCGATGATAATATCATAGGCCATTGGAATCCTGCAAAGCGCAAGCGGGGTGCAAGCCCGTGCACGAGGACGTGAAGATGGAGAAGCTCACAACGCACACGCCAGACTACCTGGGCATCCCATCCTCCGTGTGGCCCTTGCTAGGCGGGGCTCCGCACGCCGGCGAGGGGGTGGTGATTGGCATGATAGACACCGGCATTGACCCGAACCACCCGAGCTTTGACGACAAAGGACAACGCCCCAAGCAGGGTGGACCCAACGGCGGTTTCAACGGAACATGCGAGACGGGGAGAGGTTTCCCAAGGGGTGTTTGCGGCGGCAAGATAGCTGCCGCCCGATACTTTGCGCGCGGGGCGATAGCCAATGGCGACTTCAACGCCTCCCGTGACTATGCGTCCCCATTCGATGCCGATGGCCATGGCAGGCAAGACTAATTTGTTCTATCCCATTAATTTTTGTTAGACCTGTTAACACATGTCACCCCACATGTTTATCATGTGTTTTATGAGATGAAATTTTATGAGATGAAATTAAGCACTGACTGACTGGATTCCATCTTGCTTTTTGTTAAAATTCTATGCTTGTACTCATTTGTTTCAATTTCCTATAGCCATACCGCAGCTATTGCTGCTGGAAACTACAGAACGCCTGTGATGGTGAATGGTTTCAACTATGGCTATGCAAGTGGAATGGCTCCTGGAGCTCAGTAAGTAACTTATACAAACTACTTAATGTTGTTTATTTTATTTTATTTTCTGGTGTACATAGGCCCGGACAGGGCGACATAATCCCCACATACATACATTGACTAGACTAGTCTGTAATTAGTACAGGGCTCAAAAGCTCAGATTAAATATGTGGGTCTAGCCCACAATAAACCAACCCAACAAGGCTATAAACCTTTTTTTTGTTCACGTTGACATCATCTGATCATCAAGGATTGAACCAGGGCATTCCCCTTGAAAGGGGTGTCTTCTTGAATGTTGTTTTTGTTGTTGTTGTTTTATGTGCTTAAATTTTTTCAAATATATGTCTCTATTGGTAGGCTGGCGATCTATAAAGCTCTTTATTCATTTGGAGGTCACATGTCGGATGTAGTTGCGGCGATTGATCAGGTACAAGACGTGTTATCAAAATATAATGCTATCCAGATTATTTATAAAAGAACATGTCATTCAATCAATTTTTTATATGGATGGTGATATCAGTTATGTGATTGGTCAATCAGTTTCGCTTACTGAATGATCAATTTTTTTTATTATTATCTATTCATTTTCTTTGTGAATTATTAATCAAGATACTAAATGCATCTCATTAAACAAGACATGACCAAGTTAGGTACTACTATATTTTAATGTTGGTTATTAATGATTTTGGTTGAACTCAAATGTTATTAACAAATTTTTGTAATGTTCTGATGTTATGCCATTATCTGAATATCAAGAAGTTCATTAATATTAGTGATTAAAGTTATTTTCTTGTATTTATGTTTTAAAATTTTTACCAAATTTGATATGCCAGGATTGCTTTAATGTTGAACCCCACCATTTTTGTTGGTCCAATTTGGGATGGCCACGTGGTTAAAATTTTAACAAAACTCAGATTTTAAACATATATGAGATCCAACATTAATTGAATCACATCTCAGCCAGTACAAGATGGAAACTCTATATTTTGATATGAGTAGTATTGTCATTTGTCAACAATGTCCTTCTTAGGCAATAGAAGATGGAGTCCATATCCTAAACCTCTCCTTCGGCCCGGGGGTTGTCCCAACGGGACCCTCCGCCTTCCTCAATGTGCTCGACATCCAACTCCTCCTAGCCGTAAAATCTGGAGTGTTGGTCGTTCAGGCCGTCGGCAACGAGGGCCCGTCTCCGACTTCCGTCCTCTCATTCAGCCCGTGGATCGTTAGCGTTGCTGCCTCCGACACCGATCGCAAGTACAACAACTCGATCGAGCTCGGCAATGGACAATTCCTCCCCGGCTCGGGACTCGCACGTAAGCCACACAAATCATCTTTTTAATAAAATTTTTTTTTATATCAGTACGTACTAACAAAATTCCTTCAATACATGCGTATATGTATGGATGAATTAACATGTGTATGTGTATTAGCGAGGGATGATTGTTAATTATTTGATGAACACGATGTCATCCATGAACATCCATTCACACACACACATTGTTTATATATCTAGGTTATGTAATAATTATAGTTATATATTTTTTCTGTCATTCCATTCGTGTGTATAGATTATGTAACAATATATAGGAAATGGATAAAATGCTGACATAATAATATACATGAGATAAATAATAGATTTCTATATCAACACGTGCTGACACTACAACAAAATAGATTCAAAATGTATATCACCAAAATTATGTTTTGTTGTAGTGTGATGGGAGTTTTATTAATTCATATGCACATGCATACGGACGATTGTTAATTATTTGATAGACACGTGTCATCTATCCACATCTAAACACGTATTGATATAAATCTCATCAATACGTCTAGTGAGGTTGTTTGATTTCAATTTATAATTTTGATGAAGCTCCGACGTCTGGGGCAGCGCACCTTCAGATCGCGGCGGCCGGGGACTTGTGTCGACAAAACGACAGTGTCATGCTGATGGAGAACTGCATGCGCGCGGAGCCATTTGTGCGCAGCCTCGCGCGTGGTAAGATCATCGTATGCTCCTACATCGAAATGGAGTACATCACGACGATCGTCTCCGTCGTTGCCGAGACCATGCGGACGGTCGGCGCTGCCGGGTTCATACTTACCTTGGACTATGATCTCAACCCTTCAGCGCGTATCAGCCTTGGTACCGTGAACCTCCCCCTCCCCGGCATCGTTTTAGATACCGTTCAAGCCTCTTCGGTGCGTAGGAATTGATAATTATTCTAATATAGATTATGAATAAGTCATTTTTATTAGAAAACGTAGTTATTAATATTTTATTTTTAGTTGATCATGGATAAATTATGAATAAAATGTAAATAATATGTGAATAAAAAAATAATAAACGTGAAAAAATGATTTATAAGAGGTGTTCGACATGTGATTTGACATGTAAGCCCCTCTAACATGGAATAATACAATTTATTTGTTTATTCTAACATAGTTACATCCATTTTTTTTTTTGCTTCATTTAAACTATATTTAATAAAAACTCATTCTGATTTGTTCATGTGAAAAAATAAACAAGTTTTTATATTTATTCACTTTTATTCCACCACATTCTCCACCTATTCCACTACCTAAACAGGGGTTGAGTGTCTCTCTATCCATTTCGTGCACGAATGCAGGCTTTGTGGAAGTACTACAACGCGAACACCGCAAAGGGCAGAGACGGGACCGTGACGCGCTTCGGGGCGACCGCGAGGATCCTCGACGGCCGCCACGCCACATACACCGGGCAAAGCCCGGTCGTGGCATCCTACTCGTCTCGGGGCCCCGACGTGAACAACGCCATCCTCCAACGGCCGACGTCCTAAAACCAACCCTCACAGCCCCCGGTAGCTACATCTGGGCCGCCTGGAGCCCGGAAAGCGAGAGTGACAGCTTCAACAAAGGCCAACACTTCGCGCTCCTCTCGGGCACGAGCATGGCCGCGCCCCACGTCGCGGGCGTCGCCGCCCTCATCAAACAACGCAACCCGCATTGGACGCCCGCCATGGTCACCTCCGCATTGTCGACCACGGCCCGCGGGCCCGAGATCCTCGCCGACCGCGGCAACTCGCTCGGTCCCGCGGGCCCGTTCGACTGCGGCGCGGGGTTCATCAGCCCGGCCCGCGCGCTCGACCCGGGACTCGTGTTGGATGCCCGCTTCGAGGACTACTTGCGGTTCCTGTGCGCGGTCCCGGGCGTGGACGGGGAGTCGGTCATGCGCGCGGTCGGGACCGGGTGCGCTGGGCAGACTGGCTTGCCCGCGGACCTCAACATGCCGAGCGTGGTTGTTTCGAACCTCGTCAGGTCGGTGCGGGTGATGCGGAGGCTGACCAATGTGGGGGGAGAGAGGGAGATGTATAATGTGACGGTGCGGGAGCCGAGGGGGGTGTCGGTGAGGGTGGCGCCGCAGGTGTTGGTGATCGAGAAGGACGGGGCGGAGCATTTGAGGATATCGATCCGAGCGGAGAGCGCGATCAATGAATTTGTGTTTGGAGAGATCATGTTGAAAGGTGACCGTGGGCATGTTGTGAGGGTTCCACTCGCGATCTATGTGACTAGTACTTTGGGGGATTGAGAGAGTATAGCCTTTGTCACTAATTATGTTATGTTGTGTTACAATAACTTTTTAATTGTTATGAATTATGAGGTAGAGTTGGAATCTGTATTACTTGTTGAGAGTTATCACAGACACTAAAAAAGTCGACTATTTTAGGCAAAAGTAAAGTCTTCTTGAGTGGAAAGTGTTCAAATGTGTGGGTTTGATATAAAATAGTGTGCGAATGATAGCTTTTTTCTTCCTTGCATTTTTTAGAGTATTCTATTACTTCTCAATAATTTGGTATAAAAAAAGCGATTGGAATGCCAACATTATGAAAATAATTTAAGTACATATGCGTAAAATGCATCATTTGTCTCAAATTCAATCTCACCTCCCATGCATCGAGATGATCATCCATTTCTTCCACACGATTTAAAAAATGGTGGCTGTTTTGACATCAAAGAATTGGAATGTCACACTCAAGGATTTGGTGGTCTGATAGTGTATGCGTGCACTATCATAGTATTACTACAGTCTGTTTTTTTTTTTTCACCATGACAAAAAATACATTAATGTATTTCAGTATATACTTCATTTTATATAATAGCGTGCACTTCAAATGTGTATAATTTATATAAAAAAATTAAATACATTGTAATTGAGACTACAATGGAGACTACGTGTATCTTTCTCCTTATGTTGATATGTTGAGAAGTGTAAAATGGATCGTGTCAGAGCAGCAGGAGCCCATTCGCCAACCGAACTAACGGACTATCGGATTAGGCCGGCATTAGTTCATTAGGACCTCAAACAATAGTTGGACTAACAATTGGAACAGACCAATAGATCAACATGATCCACTGGCCCGTTCTAATGACTAGTCCAAGTCGCCCTTGTAAAATGGACCATTCTGTTTTACACCTCTAATTCCAGTGAAAAAGTCGGGTCTATTGTCATAGATGGACCTTTCAGGTTAACCGGGTTGGACCGGAATCAAACCCACCCACATCATCACCGTCCATTTTGTCGGTCCTCCAGAAACTTCCACCGCAACCGAGAATCACGTGCGTCCATTCTCCACTTCCCTCCAAGGACTTGCATTCTTTAATAATTTTTTTTATTTCAAAAACTACAGGGTGTAAAACGAAAAAAACACCACGCACCACCGCCGCCGCGAGTGGGTCTAGGTGGAGGTTCAAAAATGGTGGGAGTCGGTGATCGGGTCGCGTTAGAGGTGGCGCAGCCTGGGCTCAAGTCCCCCAACATTTATAACCAAATTTTAATATTTTTTTTTGTCATGCTTTTATTTTCATCTCCGCCGCCTCCGCCTCCCTCACAAACCCTAACCCTGATTCACCCACCATGTCGGCCTCCTCTTCCTCCCCCTCATCCCCCCAACCACTGCCGCCTCCACCTCCACCACCGAAACCCACCTCCTCCCGCCGTCCCCCGCCGCCTTGTTGGGCTCACGAGGAGACTCTGGCCCTGATCGAGTCCTACAGAGACAAATGGAATTCCCTCCGCCGGGGCAACCTCCGCGCCGCCGACTGGCAGTCCGTCGCCGACTCCGTCGCCGATCGGTGCGGCCAGGATCCGCCGTCGAAGACGGCCACGCAGTGCCGGCACAAGGTGGAGAAGCTCCGGAAGAGGTACCGAGCGGAGAAGCGTAAGCACCCCAACTCCTCCGCCTGGATCTACTTCCGTCTGATGGATTCCATGGAGATCGGCCCCGTCGTCATCAAGAGCTCCGCCTCCTCCCCCTCCCCCGCCGCCGCCGCCGCCGCTAACGCCTCCGCCTCCGATGGCGGTGATTCCTCCGATGACGATGTGTCGGACGATTACAACAACACCCGCAGCATCCACCACCTGATGTCGAACGGAAGCGGCGGTCTCCGTTTCAAGATCCCGACCGCCCTCCGATCCAAGATGGTCCCGCCGCCTCCGACCACCCACAGCAGCCCTTCTCCACCGCCGTTGAAGAGGAGGATGAGCGGCGGCGGCGATGATGGGGTGGGCGAATTGGCGGCGGCGATGAGGATGCTGACAGATGGGTATGTGAGGATGGAGAGGATGAAGATGGAATCAGCGAAGGAGATGGAGAAGCGGAGGATGGAAATGGAGCTGAAGCGAACAGAGCTCATCCTCGAATCGTATCGAAACATTGTTGATTCCGTTCGAAGTGGTTCGTCCAGTGACCGCAAGAGGGCCAGGTCAGAGACTCGGCATTCTTCGCCGGAGACTTAGCTATGTTGTTTTGTTATATATGGAGAATTGATCATATGAACTTTTTGAATTCTCTCACTATGGAATTGGTTGTGCTTTTGACAAAGTATATACATGTGTGTGTGGTTCTATTTTTTGCTGGTATTGCTTCTATAGATCTGATTGGATGAGTTCATGAGGACCTCTGTCTTGTGTTCTTTGACAAGTGAAATTGTTGTATAAGAATATAAGCACTGCAGTTCGTTTTTTTCTTTATAGTTTTCTTTGGAGCTTTTGTTTGTTTCTGTTGATGTCTGCCTTGTGAGTGTTTAGTTGTTACTGGTCATTGTGATTGTAGTCTTTTGCAATTTTGCTTTTGTAGGAAGTTTCACACTGCTATTAGCTTTTATTGTTGTGTGTGTGGTGTGGCATTAGTCATTGTTATTAGCTTGGTAGATGTATAATCACATGTATATTAGATAAGGTGAGACATAGGAATTTTACATGTGGCAGTAGAGCCTCTATGTCAGTATAACTTGGTGTTTTTGGTTGGACCTTCATCCTTTAAAGCTAAAATGGATTAGTATTGAATCAGGAAGGAGAAACCAAGCCATCTATCTGTGCCAAATATCTATCTATCTACATATTTTTTTGAAATAACGGCAGATTGTTTATAACTGAAGAGTGCAGTTATATTACGTCTGAATGTGATGGGGTGATAATGGGGAAAGAAAGAGATACAATGAAAGATAAAAGAAAAGACAAAACAGAGAGATTGAAAAAAGCACAAGTTGTGCAACACCACCTATATTGTTTAGGTTTTTTACTTTTTTGTGAATCAGGAACACTGCCCACACTGATGAATGACGCATATCCTTTGTGATGGTCATCATTTTTATAAACGAATTGCAGGGTTTGATTCGAGAATCAAGAGTATATGGAAAATGCAAATATTTTGAGTAAGTAGTCTGATTTAAAAAGTTGCTAATTGAGGATTAGATTGGAGGCTTGTGTACAATAGCAAATGATCAAGTCATTGCATCCATTTTGGTACCTCATTTAGGATTGATACATTAGGTGTTGGCAGATGTAAAGACTGTCTAAGAAGACTGAAATAGTTTGTGTTCATGTATCTGATATTCCCATAGGCCATTTTATCCAAAAGGGGGGTGGGGTGGGGGTGTTGGATTTAAATTGAAGGCAAACGAACGCGAATCAGTTAGAAAATGAGCCTACCATAGAATTTGACCCTCTTCAATTTTCAGATTTAGTGCTGCCTCCTCTCCCATAGAATTTGACATTCACTCAAATTACTGCACTAAGAAGTATAATTGTCTGTTGTTCCATGCAAAAGGAAGTAATTTTATACAATGTTTCCTTGTATCTATGCTGATATAAATGTATGGACTGAATTGCCTTATAATACATAGTATTCTGCAACTGGTGTGGCAATAGTGCAACCTGCAATAAAGCAAGTCTGCTGCAACTGTGATTTTACTGTTCGTATTCATTGTGCATTGTATTAACATCAATCAAATAAATAAAAAAAACTAAAAAAAACTGTCAAATTAGCAAATACACACACAGACAGAGTAGCACTTCGGTCAGAGATTCTCAAGATGAAAAAAATTGAAACAATCAAAACCGATTAATTTGAAGAAAAGAAAACACAAACAAAACCACACCCGAAGAAGATATCTGAAAAGAAAACAACAAAACCAACACCCGAAGAAAATATCTATGATGTAGTTCCAACATTTTTTTGGTTTTTTCAGTGATCTTGCTTTCTAGTTTTCGTTTTTATTATTTTTTTGTACTTTGTTTTACTCCTCTCATCCCAGTTCGGACATTTATATCTGGTTTGACATTGAAATAAGGGGTTGGGATAAGAAAATAATTGGGTTAAATCACATGTTATCCCATATGACATAAGAAAAAAATGGATTAAGCATGAACAATTGTCCGTATTTTGAGAGAAAAAGTGAGGATATTTTGTTCTAAGTAAAATGTGGAATGGACTTTATCTTGATTTTTTAATCGCATTTTGTAAAACATGGACAACTTTTATAATTGCCCTTTCAAAAAAAACAAAAACAAAAAACTTTATGAAACCATAATAAACAACATTAATGCCTCATTAATAGAAATGATAGATTTGATTTTTTTTTAATTTTTTTTTGAAGTTATTTCATATTTTAGATTATGTGATCCAAATGCAAAGTTAAGGATATGACAAAATACATTATCAAATAAATCTGGATAAAAATAAGGGAAAAGGCCATACAACCCCTGTAAACCTAACTTACTGAAATCCATATAACCCCCTGACTTTTTTTTAAATCCAAATAACCCTCTGAATAAAATTTCTGTTAATGGATGATGAATATTTTGTGAATATTCTGTTTAGTTAACCCTTGATGAAAACACAATATACTTAAAAAATCATGCAATGTGTTAAAAATGCAGAAAATCATCTGTAAATGATTATTTTACTCATCCGAATATTGTTTTATAATCTAACAGATGAGTAAAATCATCTTATTTGTAGGAGTTTTTTAGTATATTATGTTTTCAATTAGGGTTAATCAAACTGAATATTAACAAAATATTCATCATTTGTCAACAGAAATTTCATTCAAGGGGTTATTTAGATTTACTAGGTTTTTTTCATGGGATTATATGGATTTCAAGAAAAGCCAAGGGGTTTTATGGATTTCAATAAGTTTACAGGGAGTTACTTGGATTTTTCTCTAAAGATAATGATCTTTTTATCCCCATAAATTAAGCTAATTTATTTTAAATATTTATTCATTTACCAAATCAGGTCTTCCTATTTTAGCAATGGAATAGAAATGATCAAAGGTCTTACTATTTCAGCAATGGAATAAAAATGATCAAAGTTCTTCTAAAAAAGGGGAAAAATTCATACAACCTCCTGAAATCTGACTGAAATCCATATAACCCCCTGATTTTTTAAAAAATCTATATAACCCTCTTAAAACACCTAGTAAATTCAAATAACCCCATGAATAAAAATTTTGTTAATAGATGATGAATATTTTGTACATATTTCGTTTAGTTAACCCTGACTGAAAACACGATATACTAAAATACCACTACAATGGATTAAAAATACAAAAAATCCCATGAAAAGGACGATTTTTACTTTTCTGGATATATTATAAAATTCTATCCGGATGAGTAAAATCGTCATTTATAGAAGATTTTTCACATTTTTAACACATTGTAAGTTTTTTTGGTATATTATGTTTTCTACTAAGGTTAACCAAACGTAACATTTACAAAATATTCATCATCTGTAAACGTAAATTTTTTTCAGGGGTTATTTGGATTTACTAGATGTTTTCACGGGGATATATGGATTTTAAGAAAAGTCAGGTGGTTATATGGATTTCAGTTAGTTTACAGGGGGTTATATGCATTTTTCCCAAAAAAAAACCAATTTTTTTATTTCTTATGATACGAATGTATAACAAAAAGAAATGAAGTGTAAACTCGAAATAATTGAATGCATTTTTTCTTTCTTTTTTCGGAATGGAATTCATACATTAAGTATTAGAGATATTTATAGTATTAGAGATATTTTATGTACTAAGTTAGGACTGCATAAATAACTGAGTGAATCAACTCCCAATGGAATAATGGAATGGAATAATGGGAGCGTCCACTTGCAGTGTAGTAGGTTTGAAGCAATCACCTTAAAAATAAATTCTAAGAGTGTTGATATCAGTTCGTTTTACAAAGTTGTCTATATCTTCATCCACTACGATAATGCAATATATATACTGTGTAATCGTAATGTATGAGGTTGTATCATAGCATATGAAGAAATTATTTTAAAAAAAATACATTATTATATTTCAAATATATACTTTATTTCATATAACAATATGTATTTTAATACGAAAGTATGTAATTTATAACATAGTTGTCTGGGCGCCGCCTAAGCGACTAGGCGGTCTAGATGGATCTAGGTGACCGCCGCCTAATTGCATGATAATTAAGCAGGCGGGGCCCTCCTAAATTACGCCTAACCCGTCCAATCATTTGCCTAACCTCAAAAATAAAAGAAAAAAAACACGATTGAAATATCACCTACCCTGCCGGCCAATGGTGCAACGAATTCTGCCGATTCCAAGTGAGTATCTATTGATTTTTTGTCTCTCCCTCCTATATCTCCTCAAAAATTTTGAACTTTTATCTCATTCTCCCTCAATCTCTCCCCCCCTTTTCTCATTCTTTAATGCCATTAGGATTATATTATATTAATTTTATTGAAATGGACGCGCACCAATAAATTACATCCATGTGTTCTTTATTTGTAAATAATATTCTTCATTTTAAGTAATATTCGTAAAAAAATTAAATAATAAATAAGCAGATAAATAACTTTAATATAATTATCAATTTAAATAATAAAATCTTAATTAAGCGCCACCTAAGCAGTTGGCCACCGCCTAGGCTCGCCTAGCCGCCCAGACAACTATGATTTAGAATAAAACAAAACCGATGTGGACTGTAGATGGAGCTGCACATATGGTTGAACATATCATTTTCCAAATTCTGAAGTTTTATTTGGTGAGAATAATTTTTTTTTAAAAAAATAAAAATAAAATTAGATCATCTCACGTATATCTATCTGTTCAAAATTTAAAAAACGCAAAACAATTAATGGTTGGGGGGGGGGCATTCCGAGAATTGAACTCGGGACCTCTCGCACCCTAAGCGAGAATCATACCACTAGACCAAATGCCCAATTTGTTTGTTTTAAATGTTTTTTGAAAGTTAACATACCTTGTACCAAAGCTTATTATTTCATTACTTTTCTGTACGAACAACAATTTCACTGATTTCTAATCTCATAAAGGGCAGATCTCTAATCGAACTCTTAAATGAGGTCCAACGTATACACACACTGACACACACATGCCAACCTTTTTATGTGTGAAAAGCTGAAAAATGGTCCAAGACAACCACAAGTAGGTGTTATATGCTTACTTGAAACCAATTTAAGCAACTTAGCTTGATATAAATTAGTATGTTTATAAAAGTACGTGGTGGTCACTTCACAGTTTGTGATTGGCTGATTGCATGATTTTGTTAACATTACAGAACAAATTATACAGTAAAATGATTGGAGTTGATGTATAATCAAGTGATGCAGCTATATGTGAATGAACTTGTATAATTACATATATGTTTTTGTTCATTGACAGGTTCAATGGAAAATTGAAATGTCTATGGATTTATATGAAAATGGTAATTTTCCAAAGTAGATGAGGCCCTTTAAGGTTTGATACTTCAAAAAATGCATAACCCTCTTATTCACAATCCATCCACAAACAAATAGACATAATTAATGAAAATACTCATCAAATCCCACTAAAAGATTACCTTGTAACAAACATCCCACATCAGGGCTTAGTGGTGTTACTGATAGATCCGGTATTCGAGTGGCCGCTGACTTACCCACCCATTTGTTATCGATTATTCAAAAGAATTTTTCGTGGACCGAGACAAATAGACGGAGTTAGCTTGTCCCTCCGATATAATAAAAAAAATCCTACATCCATGAATTAATGAATTGGTGGTATCTTTTCTTGAGTACTGATGATCCTAAATCATCCCAGATCAATCACAAAGACATCAACGTGGTGGATGATGTTGCCAAGTAAAAACATTGCTAACATTTAGCAACAAAAATTTCAACCATGGGAGACCTAACCACTCTATGCAGCAGAAACATTTAATGCCACCTGTATACATGTAAAACTGGCTATTTAGCAACGAATGAAACGTCATCAACTAATTGTAAAGTGCAAAAGGAAAATGTTAAGAACAATCATTCTTGTCCTCCCTTTGCAATCCGAATATGTTTTTTTTTTCTTTTTGAAGGCACATATTTTCTAATGAAATGCATACTTTCACAAAAATTGATATATATACTCAAATAAATCGAATGCATACTTTTTTGATCTAGTATATACTAGTCTAACACTAGATTAGGGAAAAGTGTATACTACATTAGGATTGCATGAATGAATGAGTGTGTATCAGCACCCAATGCTTAAATATTACAATTATTTCATTGTTCAATAAATCAATACATAACAAAGTAGAAACAACTGGGAAATATTAATTGCATCTTGGGTTCTTCTTTTGGAGGGAAATTTTTTTTTTTTTTCGTATCATAAAGGATGAAACATATAAACCATTGTGGATCGAGTGAATTTATCATCAGATATTCAGATTGATCACAATCACATACAAAATCTAGTTCATCTTATCAAAACCCTACCATCTGCCTTGAACTGACGAGTTATCAGGCTATGTGGGCTTTGTATGAGAGATGGGTCGTGCTCCTGTTAGCCCATGATCATGGGAGTGTGGCCCAGCACAACTGATTAACACGATCCAACCACGTAAGGGCACAACCAGGAATTAGAGCAAGTGGGCCAAAAGGCAAACAAATAAGATTGAAAAATCTTTAATCTCATATTCTCATCACAAAAATAGAAAAAAAAAAGTTTCAAAATTGAAAATTGAATATGAAAAAATAACTAATAACAAAAACATACAAGTTCACAATTTTTTTAAAAAAAAAAATCCACGCCTCCAGATCTCAAAATATTCAATGGACACTAATATATTTAGTCCATTTTACAGCCCTATTTACATTTGTCACATCTATCATAGCATATAAAAATTGATTAACTCAGTATATCTTTCACTATCTCCAATGTATTATTATATAATACATAAATTAAATATATGCATTTATTTTTGTATGAGCGTGTACTTCATTTTCATTTCTATAAAAGATTATTAATATTTATACTTCATTATAATAGGTATATACTTAAAAAATATCAAATGTAGGCATGCTAACCAGAATAGTTCTTAGAGAGTTCATATGCGTAGGAGAGGCTGGTGGAGCCAGCAATGACGATGAAGACGTCGGTGTCGGCGCCCTGTACCGTCATTTCGCAAGAGACGATGGATTCTTTGATGGTGAGAATTTAACTAATTAGAGGTCGTAGATCGTAGTTGGCAGAGATGGGGGAGGAGCGGATATCTTTAAATATGTTTGACACTACAAGACCGGTCATAAGATTCGCCTAATGAGAATGGGCCTTAGACAATTTTATGAAATGGATCCCAAAAATAAAAAAAGTTATAGTGAGTAACAACACAATTAATCTTAAAAAAAAAACACGTTATGAGATAAAAAGAACGATCATTAATTAAGTTTTCCTCCATGTAGTTAATGAAAAAGGCAAAAACAAACTCCTTTAAATGTGAGATATGTTAATGAAAATATTACATTTTTAATAAATTAAAATGTAAAACTAAATTCCTATAAAAATGAAAAAAATTAAATAAATTACCAAAAACTAAAAAAAAAGCATAAAAACAAATATATGGATGATTTTTTTAAAAAAAATATCAAATCCTAATCCTAAAAATAATCAAACGGCTCTGGATATCTATGTAACGCATCCGGCAACAGAAACTTGTAACAAAAACCATTCACTAGTTCAAGCAAAGAATATTTTTCAATTGTACAAAATTGACAATTCAACGTAGATGCAGACATGTTAATATGTTATCATCACAATTAAACTGCTTGAAAGAGATGTATACATACTTGCACTCACATTTGGCCAATTAAGATACAAAACAAAAGGAGAGAGACTTTCTTTGAAAGTGCATGCAACAAAACAAGGGTAATTTATACTTTTAGCACTCCTAAAATGAATATTGGCAGAAATAGTCCCGCTCATTGAATATGTGTAAAAACTAGTCCTATTAAGAAGATTTGTACTCGAGACTGATTATATATAATCCGTCTCCAGTGTTTTGAAAATTTATACTGGAGACTGATTATATATAATCCACTTCTAGTACAAAAATTCAAAAAAAAAAGTTACGTGTCAGCGTTGACCGGGTCAATGAGGCTAGTTTTGTAAATATTCGATAAGCTGTGTTATTTCGGCCAATATTCATTTTTGGGGCTAAAGTGCAAATTACCCACAAAACAAACCTCATCAAGTCAATGCGTTCACATTGTTTCCACTTACTAAAGTCATGCATCTATCCTTACTAAACTTAAGTACTGTAAAACTCCCACCATCATCAAGCACAAACCAGAATTTTCACATACCATGGAGGCCACACCCACACATACACACCTCGCTTCCTTTGTTTTTGTGTTCTTCATGTTCATCTTTCATTCTCCTCCAACAGCAGCAGCAACAGCAAAACTGTTGGAGACAGAAGCACAAGCTCTCCTCAAGTGGAAGAACAGCCTCCAGAGCCACTCCCTCAATTCATGGACATCACCAACAGCACACCATGCAATTGGTTCGGGATAACATGCAACAACGGTGGTACTTCCGGGACAGCACTAACGGAGATAAATCTATCTGGTGCAGGCTTGGAAGGTAATCTCGATGCGCTCGACTTCTCTTCACTTCCCGGTCTTGTTCGGTTCAACCTCAGCATGAATGCTCTCTATGGTACCATCCCACCAAGCCTCAGCACACTTTCCAAACTCACCTCACTCAGTCTGTACCAGAATAAGTTTTCTGGGTCCATACCACTTTCACTGGCCAACCTCTCCCAAGTAACCAAGATTGATCTTTCAACTAATAATCTGACAGGCGAGATATCCCCCCTTTTCTTAACCAGTTGGACTAAACTCATATCGCTTGAACTTCAAGAAAATAACCTCACCGGAGCGATCCCATCTGAGATTGGATTGCTATCCAATCTTCAAAAAGTGAGACTCTTTGAAAACCAATTGAATGGCTCCATTCCTCCTGAAATGGGAGACTTGAAAAATCTGGTCGAACTAGGACTGTATAAGAATGTACTCAGCGGGACAATTCCGGTGTCATTGTGTAATTTGACTCGGTTGACACAACTTTTCTTGTATGAAAACCGACTTTCAGGTTCCATTCCAAAAGAAATAGGAAATCTGATCAATCTGAATGTGCTAGACATGTCATCCAACTTCCTCTCTGGCCCAATACCTTCTACTATAGGAAACTTGACAAACCTCGACTTACTATTACTCACTAACAATCAAATCTCTGGCTCCATCCCTCCAGAGATTGGGAATCTCCAAAACCTGTATGGGTTAATTCTTTGCACGAATGATCTCACTGGTCCAATCCCTTCCTCACTCAGCAATATGAGCCAGCTTACTTCCATGTTTTTGTTTGAAAACAAGATATCAGGCTCCATACCTCAAGAGATAGGGACCCTCCAATACCTGGCTTCCATTGCATTGTATTCCAACAACCTCACCGGTCCCATCCCTTCGTCTTTCGGTAATCTGACAAGCTTAGCGGAGCTCCGGTTGTTCGCAAACCAAATGTCTGGTCCCCTGCCTCAAGAACTGGCTAATCTCACAAGCATGTCGATATTCGATTTGCATGATAATGATTTCACCGGCCAACTACCTTCCCAAATATGCGATGGTGGATCGCTCCAATTGTTGCTTGTGGCCAACAATCATTTCACAGGACCCATCCCAAGAAGCTTGAGAAATTGTACTAGTCTGAGAAGAGTACGTCTGGATGGAAACCGGCTCGAAGGGAATCTCTCTGAAGACTTTGGTGCATATCCCCATCTTCAGTACATAGACATGAGCTTCAACAGATTGTCCGGTGAGATATCACCAAACTGGGGGGACTGCCAGAACATGACAAGTCTTAAAATCTCTGGGAATATGCTTACAGGGACGATACCGCCCAAAATTGGGAGACTCTCTAAGCTAGTTGTACTGGACCTTTCCTCTAACCGCCTAGAAGGAGGGATTCCAAAAGAGATGGGAGGAATGACTTCTCTGGAGAACATGATTATGAATCATAACAGAATTTCAGGCAGCATACCGTTGGAGATTGGAAAGTTACACAGCCTTGAGATACTTGATCTGTCGCTGAATAATCTTACTGGATCAATTCCAGGGCAAATTGAGGACTGCTCAAAATTGCGGAGCTTGAAACTGGGCCAAAATGATTTAAGTGGGGAGATCCCATTTCAGATTGGGAAACTGATCAACCTGCAAGATGTACTAGACCTCAGCCATAACTCGCTTGCTGGAGATATACCATCACAGTTAGGAAACCTTGCTATGCTAGAAAATCTGAATCTCTCTCACAACCAGCTTACAGGTGCTCTCCCAGCTTCATTCGCAGATGCTCGCAGCTTATTGTCAATCGATTTGTCATTCAATGATTTGGAAGGTCCTCTACCTGATTCTCAATTCTTTCAGCATGCTCCTGCTCAGTCATTCATCGGGAATAAAGGTCTGTGTGGTGATGTTCAAGGTCTTCCTCCATGTAGTTCAACTGCCAAGAGAAAGGCTGATGGGGATAAAAATCACAAGGTTTTGGTTGTTGTTCTTCCCATACTAGGTGCACTATTTGTCATATCTGTTTCTGCTTGCATTGCCTTCTATTATTATAAGAGAAATCAAACTACAGAGAAAGAGGGAGGAGATGAGATAGAAGAAGGTCTATATTCAATGTGGAACTCCGAAGGAATGATCTCGTACAAGGATATCGTCGAGGCCACCAACAATTTTGATGATAAATATTGCATAGGGAGGGGAGGATATGGCACCGTTTACAGGGCGAAACTTCCATCGGGTATGGTGGTTGCTGTGAAAAAATTACATCCTCTCGAAGGTGGAGAAACATTCGAAGAAATATCTTTCAGAAATGAGATAAGGTCATTAACTGAAATTCGGCATCAGAACATTGTGAAGCTCTATGGGTTTTGCTCCAATCCTGGATTCATGTTTCTTGTATATGAATACATGGAAAGGGGGTGCTTATCTAATATCTTAAAGTATGAGGAACTAGCAATGAAATTGAACTGGACTGAGAGAGTAACAATTATTAAAGATGTTGCTCATGCTCTATCTTACATGCACCATGACTGCATCCCACCCATAGTCCATCGGAATATATCATGCAACAATGTTTTGATAGATTCGGAACTCAAGGCTTGCGTGTCGGACTTTGGCACTGCAAGGCTTCTGAAGCCTGATTCTTCCAATTGGACAAGTCCTGCTGGTACATGTGGATATGTCGCCCCAGGTGCTTAAATGTTACATGAGTAAGATTGATGAATTATTCAATCTTTTATATGGTTTTATTGAATAATAAGAAACAACAATTTATGAAAAGGAAATGATGAGACTACTTCAATAAGTAACATGTACTCATGTAGTACATAGTTGGATGTGTTACCTTTAAATCCTCATTTCATCTTTCTTTGCAGAACTTGCTTATACCATGATGGTGACAGAGAAGTGCGACGTGTACAGCTTTGGAGTTGTGGCTCTCGAGGTGATTATGGGAAGACATCCAGGGGAATTCATCTCTGTTTTAACATCAGCTGAAGGCCAGGACACACCATTGAAGGATGTCTTAGACCACCGTCTCAGTCCTCCTGTGGAAAAAACTGCAAATCAAGTGATACTAGCAGCTGCCATGGCTTTTGCTTGCTTGCGTGCTGATCCACGATCTCGCCCAACTATGCGGTGGGTGTCAGAAGAGCTAACTGCTTGCAACTTGCTTCCTATCTGGAAGGATCCCAAAACAATCAAGTTACATCAATTGATGGCTGTTGTCATATAGATGAAGAAATGGAAGCTTAGTTAATCAGATCTTACATATATATATGGAGAGAGAGAGAGAGAGAGAGGAAGTCAATATTCTCTCATTGTAATCGTTAATGTAATCTATGAGAATAAAAATTTTAGTTCCACTTCGCTGGTATTAAATGTATTTTTCACAGGTTAGAAAATATCTCAACATGACCTAAGAACTACTGTGATCCTGTATGATACAGGATGAGCCAACACTGCTTAGATTTATTCTCATCATTTCCACTCACTCTGTAATGTATTAGAACTTTCTGACAAGTAGTGGATGAAAAAAAATGCAGGCATATCCACTGAAATCATCAATCTCTATATGGATTATTGGACAAACAAAAACCGTGGACTAATAACTTTCCCAACTCAACGTTCCTTGTAATGTTTTCTGTAAAGCTGAAACTAAAAGGAATGTTATTTTCAATGCATGTGAATTGAAATGTTATATAGGATTTACACCTATTCAACAACTATATAATCACATTCAGATAATGCTATCACTTCTCTATTAAATTATGATCCAGTTGATTTAGTCTTTGGCTAATTCATTGCAAATGGTCTTTGAAAGTGATGAATTCAAGTAAGTCAGTCTAAATTTTTGAATAAGTCTGCCAGCTCATGGTTGAAAAGTGTCCACCAGCCTTCATGTGATTATTGGAGTTGAAGAAATAGGTATAGGTTCTGTGAGGACTTTTAAAAAATTCCAATTCACATCCCATATAAAACGGCCATCCTTTCAGTTTCAGTTCACATAAAAACATTAAAAAATAAAAACACATCTACCCAAACATGGGACCTCATTTTAAGAGTTCAATTAAAAAGTTGCCCTTTGAGCATGGAAGACTCATCGCAACATGGTCCATGCAGTACCCAAATGTCCAATGGTACCGCAAATCCCAATTAAGCATCCATTAATATATATAGAGTACTAATAATATTAAGACTTCATAAGGAAATTATTTAGTGCTTGAAATAGTAGCAATGGTAAGACCATAATCATGAGTTAACATACAGATGTTGTAAGTGCATGACAGTAAAGGGTAACAACATCTGATACAACATTTAGTCCTCGCTATGATGAACTGTTACTGCATGACAATTGAGATGGAATCTAGTCAGTGTTTCAGTTTGTGTTAGTTTTCAATTATAAACTAATTTGTCCCATCATATGCTTAGCGTGTGAGTTTTTGTGGATATTTTTGGGACATACATTTAACTCTTGATTGGGGACTGACAAATTGATTAAATCAAGAACTGATTTTGATCCCATTCCATGACACCTATGATTCAACCTTAGTACCTAAATAAAAGAAAACTATAAAAGAACACATATTTATGTTATTCAATGATTTATCATAGAATCAATTCACAGTTAACAAATATAAGGTCTCTTATCAAAACCACCACATACAAAGTGGTCTTCCAGCCAACTAGTGAAGTGTATATATGTGATAGTGTAAAATATACTTTCACTAGTACAATGAATGAAAAATAATTTTCTTTTTATTTTTAGGAAAAAAATGTGTTTTATTTAAATAAATATTTTATTTTCACAATACACTTCATTAGAATGCTTTAAGACTGCAAACGGAGCTAGACATATAAAGCGATTGTCATATCAATGGCATGGGCCTATTCACTCCTTCCGGAATATATCATTTCCTCCTAGAATGTAAGACATCCGTTCAAATAAAAATTCATTATTCCAAGAAAGCAAATGTTCAAAACCAGGTGATCGAACAAGATTCCCACTCAATTATTAGTCCAGCCATGAAGAACAGAATAAGAAACTTGTGACAGACTAAGCTAGGATGACGATGAGCGCAACCAAAGGGGAATTCCAGCGTGTTCGGCGAGCCCTCCATGAAGCTCCTCATGCATTCTATATGAACACATTCAAGTACATTGAAAATATATACACCTGAGAACCAACTTCTCCAATCACCAAATTAATGTGTAAGAGATGCTGCCAGAAGCCACGACTTGCATAAGGTTAAATAAATCCCATGAGACTTCAATCCCACCCCCAAAAAAATTTTGAGCGTGGGATTACAGTGGAGAAGAAAATGGAAGAAGAGGAGAGAGAGAGAGTGGGGCCGGGAGGGCTGCGGTAAAGGTGGGCAGCGATAGGAGAGCGGCAACGGTAGATGGAGATGGCCAGGAAGGTGTGGGGGGCTCTCTCCCCTCACCCCACCGCCACCCTCTCTAGGCCACCACTTACCACCGTTGCCCTCCCCCTTTCTCTCTCCCTCCTCCCACCGCCCTCCGCACCACCACCGCCCTACCCCACAGCACACCACTCTTTCTTTCTCTTTCTCCGTTTCTCCTCTCTTCCTCTGTTTTCTTCAACATATGAGATGGGTATATGTGATTATCAGATGAAATAAAAACATATGCAGACATGAGTTTCAAATGCCACATTCTTGTCCCCAAAGCTGACACTTTGCTTTATAAAAAAAAATACAATGTTCCATTTCCAACCTGCACTACATCCATGTATTCTTCCGCAGAATCTTGATGGTACTTCTTAATAGTCAACTTCACTGAATAAACTAAAAATCAGTAGTAGAAAGGGCCAGATAACCCCAGCTGGGCAATCAAATTGGCCCACTGATTAAACATGATACAAGCTATTAGGAAATTGGGTTTTCCTATGCTTTGGAACACAACAATGACTTCAACATTTGAATAACATGTATAGCTGCCAGAGAGTGCTTTGAAATAATGCATCCATAGCCCACCAAAATCTTTCAGTAGTACGGCCTGTAACGCATAGGCCGCCTAAATCTTGGAGCCTTCCTGTGGGCAGGAAAAATATAAAATTGCATCACCAACTCAATAGCTCATTTGCAACTATAAAGAATGAAGAGGAAAAAAAAAATTCAAAACAAGTTCTTTTTATTCATTGGGGAATTAATTGGAAAATGTTGGTATAATAATTGTTAAGTCATAAAGGTGATATACCTAGCTACGCGTTGCAAATACATAGTTGTGCCACATAAATAAGGCAACATTTTATTCTATTACAGTTCTCTACATTTCAATGCCCATAACCGACTTACATTTAATATCTTCCCAAAGATTTAGGTTTTTCTTGTCATGGGAATTTTTTTTTTCATTTATAATTACTTAAATGTTTTAAAGGAAGACTGTGGCAGGATACAACATTTGTCATATGGCAATCTGGTATTCCGATTAGAAACTAGAAACTTCATGATGAGCAGCTAACACCATGGAAAAAAAAGAGTGATCTATCATGCATGTGCTTACCCAACTCCAAATGGAGGATAAAATGGAGGTGGCATCATGGGTCTCCGACCTCTATAACCAAGATATGGGTTAAACCGTCTCCCTCGCTGCTGCTTCAATCCGGGAACATTTGTTCGCTTAGCTGACACCTACAAAATAAATAAATAAACCCAACATTGAAATGACTAAAGAAAGCAGTAAAGCACTGTATCTTATTGACTAATTGTACCTTCAGTTGGCGACCATGCAACTCAGTTTCATTTAACAGGAGAGCATTCTGAACTGCTTCTATTTCGACAAATTCAACATATGCAAATCCCTTCGGGTTACCAAACTTGTCTGTCAAAATTGTAACTCTGTTCACAGTGCCACAAGACTGGAAATGCTGCTGGACTTCCTCAGGAGTGCATGCATAGTCCACCTACATTTAAACGCAATATGATAATGAATTGTATGATGCTCCAATCAGTTAACCCATATCAACACTATAACAGAAAATGACCGAAGTAGGTCAATCGTCCAGAGAGATCAATGTATTGATTGAGAGAATATCATTTGTTTACCAAGTCTTACATTTATTCCTATAAAATGGAAGGATCTCAATCCACAAGTTCTTATCACCACTCCTTGCAAAGTTCATTTTCATGTTATTGCTTTAGTAAATTTCAAGGACGGCTTATGTAAATATATATATATATATATATATATATATATATATATATATATATATCAATTTTTGGTACCGTCCCTGGCCCATTTTTGAAAGAAATTCGTTGGATAATCTGGTTAGAGGTGAATGCACAACCCAATTGTAAACATTTGGAGTATGATAATTAGAGACAAGCCTTTAATAAGTATTTCAGAAACAGAGGGTTGGGGGGTTGAATAGAAGAGGAGCAATATATTTAATCAAGTCTCAACCAGTTTAGTCATCAGAGGTCGCTGTTTAACCAATTACCATGATACATTTAACTGACATATACAGCAAATCTTTTCTTCTTTAAAATTACCGTTCTCTTTTTTCTATTTCTACTTTTCCTTTTCCTTTTTTTTTTTTTTTTGGGGGGGGGGATCTCCAATTGGGCAAGAAAAGAATAGTGATTAGGCAAATGAGATTGTACTTAAAAAAACAGGTCTAGTTAGCATTCGGACACATCTCTAACCAATAGTTTCTGTGTCATGCTCCCAACCTCTGAATGTGGAGAGAATAAACTTTCATACCTTTTTCTCTAGTTACACAGATAATACATGTTACTTCAAAGGCCTTCTCGAACAATATGTTAGATAAACCACAGTCATTAAGAGTATAATCTTTCACAATGGCCATCACAGAACATCAGAATCAGACCTCATAATTTTTTATTGAATTTGAGGCAGCAAAGGACTTTTTTTTTATCCAGAAAGAACTGGAAGAGGAAGAGGAAGAGGATGAGGTAGAAGAAGAATATGTAGAAAGGTGATGTACCAATTGCAGTAACTGGTAAACAAAGAAAAATTACATTTAAAGAACTTGAGTTAACATTCAACAGATGTAAATAAGTTCGCTTTTGTCTTGAGGTAGATTATGATACAATATAAAATGGGCCAAAGAACTGAGGAGGTAGTTCAAACATGTAGGTAATTGAATTCAAAGTATACTGCTTACCATAAAGTTCAGGTCATTTTAAAGTCCAAATTCTGATTGATGCAAAAAGTTATCATTGCAATGTAGGAAAAAATACACAATCAACAATAATGGAGCAAATAATGAATGTGATTTGGAAACCTAGCATTTCCACAAAAAAAAGGAAAAGAAGAAGATAGATTGGATTATTATTAAAGAATGTTGCATTAAAAAACCAAAAATTGACACTTACGGAAACAAAGGAAGAAACAAAGTAACAGTAAGTGCTGAACTCACATTGCCAACATAAATTGAACGAGCATCCACCTCTTCTTTTTCAGCTTGGATTGCAGCAGCACTTGAGGGATCTTAAAAGCATGATGTAAAAGCAAAAGCAGAAGAGAAAAATAAATAACATATACCAGATTGGAAAATCATAAAATAATTGAAGGAAAGCCGAAAGCGACACTTCAACTAGTCCCTATTATACTAAAAAAAATAATACTACCCCAACTTCAGATCGTGATCTAACTTTGTTTGAAAAAAATAGATAGAACATGAATGGATATTCAATGGGCAAAATATCATTGAAGAAATATTATAAAATTCTTAAAAAAAAAAAAAAAAGGTAAGCACAAAAGTAACTGGTGCCACAGCAGTGCATGAAAAGTTGCATAGATGGTTTGCTAAATTTCTGCAATAAGAATAGCAGATCAAAGTTAATAAACAATCACTCACGAGGTAACTGCGCCACCTCGAGTGAAGAATACTGAACTGCATTTCACCAACTAGGCCAGTGATAGCTGTCCCATTATACTCTGAAATTTAGTTGTGTCCTTGTCCATTTCTCATGAACAACGGGCAAGAAGACATTTATTCCCTGCTTAATTTAAAAATTGCAAGCGAATTCTATATGGGAATTTCTTCATATAACTATATAAGATAAATAAGAAAATTCATGTCACTAGCACAAAATTTTCCAATCATCTCAGGAATTACTTTAACATAAATGATTAAGATACATTTCCATTTACAGACAGGTTAAAGAAAAACTCACAGAACATACATAATCACATCAATAATATCAACAGCAGTGGTGTATCCTGTTTTTAGTGTAGCGTGTGTACTGCACTGTGAGATTTTATTTATGCAACAAGTGGTGTTGTTACAAGAGGAGAAATCTTGTCTTTCCATTTCTTTTGACATTCACCAATTAACAAAGTTAGTGAGCATTCCAAATGTTCTGCCTAGGCACCTAGTGCAATCCACTAAGACCAGATCGGTTTCCCAGCCTAAAGAGTCAACAATTCAGATCTCACCTTATCATACCAAATTTTCAACAAGCCATGAAGGTAATCAATTCAATAATCAATAATCAATTATTCCAGAGTCCACCAATGTAAATTAGATCATATGTTAAAAAACCTGGTTTATATACCAAAGGCCCAAAATGCATAGAAATAAAAGTAGCACATCCATATTCCTGTATAAAGACCTTTTTTGGCCAGCCAAACCACTTATGTGAAGTTGAAGTTTTATGTTACCTTTAATTGTTGACCTACAAGATGCCTCAAGAAAACCCACCCAACCGATATGCATAGATGATTTGTGGCACCCAAGAGAAACAGTCCATAAGACTAGATTATGCTCCATATTACATATGGAAATGTGTATACGGTATTCCATTAAAGGAGCTTTCTGAATATCATCCATACCACAACATTTCTCTATGGTTAATGGAATTAAGTTGGGCAATATATCAAGATTTCTGAGGAGATCAGTATTACATTAAAGAAAGACCATAGATAATCCAGAAATTCGAGGTACATGGGCAAAATTTGGAGATGACAAAATATCACTAATATATATCTATCCCGCTTGCAAATAACCTTCTCTCCTACATTTTTTTGAATTCATTTTCAATCAATTAACTCTTTGTTTGCCAAACAATTTAAGATAACCTCACTCTCTCGCTTTCTGAACTTTTATGATATGGCCCCTACCAAACTTTTTTCAAAGTATGGCTCCAGCCATTCTATCTTCTACAGATTACTCTCACTGCACTCTGCCTCTCCCTTGCCATAGACCGCTCACAGGCTGCTTCAGCCATCCAATAAGCTGATTTAAAAATCTTGGGTAGGGGGCGTTAAACCTTTTATATAATTTAGATAATGAAAAGAAGGTTCAATCTTAGAGAAAATTAAATAGATGTCCTACCGGAAAGCAAATTGGATAATAGAGAGATCAAGTTCACGAAACATACAGACCAATCCAAGCCCAGTTAAGAGGGTCATTATATATGTTCAATATTAGTTCCAGCAATATCATTCCACTGTTTTGTCAAAAATTTTACCAATAACACCTCAACTGTCTAAGGGGCTTCATGGAAGCCACAAGGACACCCATAGATCAAAAAGTTAAGAAACTCTATAGTCTAAACTCTACAAACATCACGCAAAGACAACGCCACTATAAAGTAGCTCATTCAAATGTCCCAATATGCTCCTTCCGTACTACAATTAGCCAGAACTGATACACCTTCATTCAATTGCTCTCAGCCACCTCCAACAATAGCTCCTTGATTGCTAGCTTCAGCCAACCTGATAACAGGCAGCCGGTTTGAAGGGCCACTGCACATATGGAGGTAAATTATCTAACCTGCATATGAGGCAACGATTGCTTTAAGTCTAATTCTTGACAGGTAATTAAATAAAGATATATAAATTTCCCTATTCTATATAATACATATTAATCTTTAGTCTTTACATGGTTAATTAAAGATCAAGAGGATAATGCAGAAACTTCCTTATATAGTATCTAAATTAGTCTTTCTGACCAAATAAAATGGCAGAATTAAAGGTTTCTCTTCCATTTCAATTTCCTTTGAAGAGAAAGGTTTCATAGCTGCAGAACACAAAATCAAAAAGACTTTCAAATTCCCCTAATTGGACAATTATCCATCATTTTGTTACTTTATTCAATAGAGATCCAAATTCCTTTTTAAATGTAAGAATGCAAGTATTGAAGTTTCAGTATGTGTCACAAGAAATACCCAACTGAAAAGGGTCAACAAAAAGGAGACAAAATGAAAATAATGACAGTAAAAAGATTGGAAAACAATTTGGAGATGGGAGACATAATGATAAATGGCATGCAGTTACAACCAGAAAACTTGTTTTTTATATAACAGAAAAAAATCCAACATGGAATATAAAAAAATTTGAATGGAATAAAGAAGAGCATGTAATCATCTAAAACCAACCTAGTAGTCATCTATATGTCACCACAGGATATGAGAAAAGTTGCCTAAATCAACTCCCCAAAGGAAGAGGTCCCAATTGAGCACAAAGTGCAATTGAACAGGTTTTTAAGATCAGATGGAGGAGAAATCATCTCAGAGGTGACAATGTGACATGCGATTTCAAAAAATCTGACGCCATCTGAAAAGACAGATCAAAGACATCTGATGACCAGAGAACTGAAACAGAAAAGCTGTGATCTTTCTTAAAAAGAGTACTTTTGGTAACGTGCTTGCTTTCACCTGAAATGTAATGCAGAAACTGTGTTGGGAACTTTTGCTTGAAAACAAATAACATAACTTTCAAGGGGTAGGGTTCCAGTGTCCAAAGTGATGAAAAGATAGTTTTATATGAAGCTCTGGGGTGACCAATAAATGCTTCATATGGGTGATTTAGGACTGGCAAATAGCTTCCTGTTATCCACTGGTCTATTCAGTGCTCTATGTGAAGGAAAGTTTGCATCTTTATGTTACACTAAATGAATGCACCTCTTATCAATGAAAGAAAAAAAAAAGTAAACCCATAGCACAAGTAAAGGAAGCAAAAGACATCCACTTGAATAATGGTTGGTGGCAGAAAAGGATATACATGATAAACTCAAAGAACAAAGAAGTTACATCAATAAATTCCGTACTTGTAAACATTCTCTTCTCATTCTATACAAACTGTCAGCTTTAAATAATCTTCTTTGCATAAACCCAAACATGTGATTCAATACACATCTCCTTTGCTCCATCCAATAGACATCACAGTATACATTCTCCACCCATTATGCAGAAAGCATAAGTTCTTTATAAAGATGGTTCCCCAATCGATGGTGACAATACAACTAATTAACTCAACAATCTCTTTATTAGCAGTAAAAAAGCAATCTTTGACACAAAGCGCAAGAAAAGCCAACCAAAACTTGGAATAAAAATCCACCTTGAACGAGGCCCATCTCCTTCTCGACCTTGGCCTGCATCTCGTGGAGGACTCCCGACTCCTCCTCGATCTCCTTTAACCTCTTCTTCATCTGCTCTAGATTCTGATCAAACATAAGACAAAACATTAGGGTTTCGATCAGCGGCCACGGAAGCCGTGTAAGAGTGAGATTGGGGAGGAGAGAGAGACTTCACGGGACGCAGGGTTGTTGTGGGCGGCCTCGTCGTCGTCGTCTTCAGCCCTAGACATGTCGAGGTCGGTCTCCATCTCGCCCTCCTCTTCCGGGATATCTCCGCCATACACTTCGTGCTCCTGATGGTGATCCATCGCTTCGGGATCTGCCTTTCGCTTCTCCCCGCGAAACTGCGAGTGGTTTTTCGGATGGGATTTTCTAGGGTTTTGGGTGCGATTGAATCACGGGGAACACAAAATAACATCGGGGGAGAAAGAGACACCTGTTATTACTGTCGTTGAATTTGATCGTAAGGGTATGATAGTAAATTCGTGTGAAAAAATAAAAAAATATTATTAGGGGTTTATATGCAAGAACCCCTTACCTACCGACGTGGAAATATCTTACGTCGCTTTCTGGCATTTATGGACGGGACTTCACTTCCACGGTCCACAGTCACTATCCAGATCCAAAGATAAAAATTCTGGAGGCCATATTTCCTCTTTGGGCAAAGGAAAATGTTACACTCAAGCTTATTCTCAGTTAATTAAAAAAAAAAAAAAAAAAAAAAAAAAAAAAAAAAAAAACTCAATACCATGTCAGATCTTACATAGACAGCTGAGATGATGTGATTTTATTGGTTTTTTTAATTAGACGGGCATGACTGTGTTTCAAATATTAAAATTTAAATCGCTATAAAAAGATGCTCAAATGGAGATGGTCAAAAAAACGTTTTTAACGTCACATGACTATCGCGCATTCTGAAAACACGATTCTAAATATGACTAGTACATACACCTTTTTAAAGATCGTGTACTTCGATACTTGGGCATGTGCCTTGTACCACCAATTTATCTACTTGGGCATGTGCCTTGTACCACCAATTTATTTATATGTGTTGATTCTTTTCAAGTTCCAATGTGAATTTTTCTCTCCCCTTTTATTTTCCACAAAACACTACTTTTTTTTTACTTACCATTTCCCCTTCCACAAAACAAAGACACACAAAACTGCTTGTTGGTATGTGATGAGATTACAACAGTACATTAGTCTTACAAATCCTATGTACCACATCGAAAATAAATTTTCTACACTCTTTGAGATGGCCCTGTTTTCAAATAACAGGAGCCTAAACCTTGAATGAATTCAAATCGCCAAGCCAATAATAACCTGCAGCAGCCAAATGAAGAATCAAATTCGAATGTGATGAGATTACAACAGTACATTAGCCTTACAAATCCAATGTACCACATCACATTTTCTAAAATTGGTACTTTTACCATGAATGAATTCAAGGCGCCAGGCCAAAATAACCTGCAGCAGCTGAATGAAGAATCCCCAGCAACACCGTGCAGCAGTCATGTGACACCAATTCAGGATCAAATGGGTCTTTATAAGAATAAATAGCAGGCATGCGTGCCTGCGCGCACGATCAGAACATGGTCGGACACTTTGCATCGAGGAACTCCCTCAGCGTCTTGGCTGCCTTTTGACCTCCCATCAATTCTGCTAGCTTTTCCACAGGAAGAAGTGCAAGTTCTGCGAGGTTCGTGCACCCGTCCATTATAGCCCTGTAGTTTGAATCTGTCACCCCCGGAAGACGTCTCAAGAACTCCACTGCAGATGTGTTGTAATTCTCCGCCCTGCACCGCAGGAAGATGGAAAACATTGTTGTAAACTAAAATTCATTTGAATCAGATATCAAAAGATATCAATAATGTCACCCTCTGTAAAAGATATTATGATGTTGGCTACCTCACATCATTTTCAACAATGCCATCCTCTGTAGGAACGCCAACTCTCATTGCCCGGCTCTCATCAGGCTCATCCTGATTTGCCTTCAGTGATGCAAATATTTCTGCGGTTGCATGCAAGCTGCGGGACCAAACAAGCCGCAGGCGAGGGAAGTGCAGAACAAGCAAAGATAACTTTGATATTATACTTGTGGGTACAACATCGTCACCAATATCACTCACAGACTGCAAATAAAAAAGGAGATAAAAAATTGATTCATCATATCATGCAAACCAGATTTAACTTTTGATTGGATCACAATGCAATGCAGTAAGATCCAATTCAGATGCATTGATTGAAAATGGATGGCACAGCAGCGACATGAATATATTTAAACAAGGACCCGAGCCATGTGAAATTCAAATCAAGAAATGTAGATCCTTCAGATTTGAAAATCGTGCATAATAATGGTCAAGGATGAATTCAATTTCAACTGCTTGTCATTGAAGTTACAAAAGATATGTATTCAGAATACCTGAAAGGAAAAGCTCTTGTCCTGTGAGAACTCAATCAAAAGCACGGGTATTCTGTAATAACGAACCATCGTTTCCACCTGGTTGTAAAGCCTTCCTGATGCAAAGCTTTGAAACAAGTCTGAAAGGCTTTTTCTTTCAACACATATCAAAGGAGATAGGATGTAATCACCAACTTCCAGTGTCACCGGAATGATACGCATGCCTTTCTGGTGGAGAACATTTGGAAGGCTGCTCATGAACTCTCTCATGTCAACAATGATCTGCAAAATAAGATGTTCACTCTAAAGTGTCAACTCTTATATATTCCATTCATATAAGAAAATATTCAGTTCTGAATTACCTTCATTTCATTCTCGGCTGCCTTCCTACCACCTGCCTTCCTCGTAACTGAATTATGTGAAACCAACGATTGTGATTCATTAGAGGAACTAGACACAAAACACTTTCCATCCTGAAATTACATCACAAAAATCCTTGTTAAGAAAGGGAGATGACAATCAATAGAAATTAAAAAAAAAAACCATCATTCCAATAAGTAAAAAGACTTGATGGAAACAAAATATGAGAGTGCTCAAACCCCCATATAATAGCAACTTTGATGAGTGTAGACTGATTCTCAGTTGATTATATGCTACTGCATTACTTCAAATGAAAAATAACCTGAACTTTACTTTCGCTTCCTCAATTCTCATTCATGACTTTGATCTCATCAGAAAATTATGTTCATCTTTTATCATATATAATATTTCATCCAAATGTCAAAAAAGTACACCTCTCTATTTTTTCAGAGTGCTGAAATTGTGATCAGAGAAATTTTATAAGATAAGAACTTGAACTTAAGCCAATGCCATATGTTGAACAAAAGGGTAAAATGATGCTATAATGCTCAACATTTAGCCTTTGATCCGCAACTGCAGATACCAATTGTACCCTAATGATTAATGAAATTTGGTGGTAGGATTCCTTGCAGTTTTCTCACGGAAAAGACAACTTGGTAACCAATTGTTATTGGAGTGGTCTGATGACATGGCAAATAATCTGACTAGAAGAATAACTGAGACTTGTTCTCATGTATAGGAAGAGAAATTTTCAAGTAATGTACTACCCTGTGAACTACTGGATCAGTTCTCGGCTACAAAAACAGTTGAGAACAACAGGGCAAAAATAAAGGTCAGATTCCTATACTTGTTATTATACTACTAGTTGCTTACAATATCTTTTTCTTTAAAGGGAGAATCTCAACACGATTGCCTTTGCCTATCAAAAAATGTTCCAGTTTGGTGGTTCACAGGAATCTTTCCAGACATCACTCATCTTGCTTTTAACACTGAAATTAAAAGCTGATCGAGATTGAAAAAAGGGTGAACAACTAGTCAGTTGAGCTGAAGACTAGTTCCAAGACTTCAAACTCACCAAACAACCTGAATGATGTACATATAACCGTAGTTATATACTCAAGTTTATGCATTCCCCCTTTAATCATATCATTTGCATATATTACACTGACCTTTGCCTATTTAATGATTCCAGAAATGTACAAAACCCTTGTTCTTATAAAAACTATTTAAATCGATGTATGTTTATTTATAGATGTATACATGCATCAAAGATAGACATCCGTCTAGGAACAAGGTTTTCAGCATCATGGATTCCTCATAGCCTTGTGCAGAAAAAACCACACAGTAATTTAAGGACAATGTTGGGTGAAAAAATCAATCAGGCTACAATAATTGTCTAAAATCCTTATGATCACAAACAGAACTTCATTTAATAACAAAACAGAAGGGACCAATTAGCATGCATCAAATATCATCTAGATGTCATATCAGATCTAGCCCAGCGGCATGATGTACAGATGACAGAATTACACTCTAGTACATGTATAATCATACATTAGCGTATTAAAAAAACCCTCATATTATAAAGTAAATTAAGATCCAAAATAAAAAATATAAAAAAATGATGCAAAAGGACAAACCTGATCAACAGGGATCATCATCAATGATTTCTGCCTGATCAAAGATTCAAACGCTGAATTTTCCCTGCGTATACTTGCCTCAAATTTTTGCACCTCCATTGAATCTTCATAGAACAAAAAATAAACTTTCACACTTCTCCCAGGATTCTGAGCTTTATAAACTTCTATCTCTCTTACAAACGCAACATCTGGATGGTAAACAACAATTACAGAGGGTTTCATAATATCGAGTATTTGTTGATTACTGTCTATGGCATAAAACTGAACTGGTGGGAGCGGCTTCTGAGGTTGATATTCTGTTGCACCTTCCTCCTGATCATGCTTCCGGAGAATACTTTTATCCTTTGTCACACCTGTTAGTAACTTTTCCTCAGGACCACTTATGGCCTTTTGCTTTGTTTGATCTCTTTGGTCTTCCTTTTCAGAACTGAACACATTATTTTCCACACCCTTCATATCACCTTTACTTCTTGAATTCTGATGCTTTGTTGTGGCTTTCCTCTTGCCCCCCTTTCCTCTTCCTTTTTTGCGCTCTATCCCTGTAGCATGAGAGTGGGAACTTTCCTCAACAGCAATTTCCTCTTTGGTTAAGTTTCTGATTTCAGAGGCAGCTGCCATCAATGCGTCATGTTCCACCATGCATATGCTGCTGATTTTTGCATTTTCTCGGGAGCCCACAGGAACCACTCCATTCAGCAATCCAAAGCCTTTCGGTCCCTGAGATTTCTTCTTCTCGCGTTTCTGAAATCCATGCAATTCTGACTTCCCCAGCAAGTATTTCTCCCACTCTTCCCGCATGACCTACTCAGCACCAAACACATAATATTAGGATAGAATCATTACATGAAAATGTGATCCACAATAGCTCATTCATTGTGATTGATTACCATGAAAGCATGTAACCAGAGCATTACTACAAATGACACTAACCAGAGAAATTCAATGCCGCATTTATACACAAGACATAAAGTGAAAAGAAATCCTTGTTCCTGATCTGTCATAATGAGGGCGATCATAAGAGATACAACCACAGAATTGATCCGGGGTAGAATCAGAAGATCATAAACTGTTAAAGTGTTCTGATGTATGTGTGCCCAAAATACGAGCAACACCCCCCCCCCCCCCCCCCATCCCCACCCCAAGAAAAAAAATTAATGCACAACATGAATCATTCATTCTTCAATTAATTTATATTTTTTGGTTGAGGGAGGGGGAGTATATTTTTGGTTCGTGTAAAACGGTGGTGAGATTGGAGATACACATGATTTGGTATTTGTAAGGGGTAAAGTCAATCACAATTGACAACAATGAATATAAACCTCTCTCTGCTTAAGAACATTCCCATACAAATTATAAGGAAAAAGTGACAGGTCCAGTGGCACATCTCCAAATTATTGGAAAACATAGCCACTTAAAATTGCATAAGAGTAGCACATATTGGCACAGTACTTAGCAGGAAACCTAAGCTTTCTGAGTCATATATTTCCCCTGAAAAGCAGAATATTTTAGTAGACAGAGAAAACTATCCAAACAATTATCTTACTACTATTTTCATTGAAAAATTTAAACAAGGAAAGACATTCCAGAAACTAAAAGCATCAGAAGAATAAATGATAAATGGATTAAAATGATGATTTATTTATTTATTTATTGCAATTAAGAAAAAAATGGTAAAGAGTTGTAAAGTTTCCAAAAGACCTTCTGTGGCCCCTTAGTGATAAAATCTTCCAACTGCATGCATGAACATGCATCTTTGCATGCTACCAGAACAATTTCACCGACATCTCCCACATCTTTGCTATTTGATTCCCCTTCGCCTGGAAGATTTATTTTTTGCCTTTCCTCTGCAATCTCTTGCAGCACCTCCTGCAATTTTAATTCCACAATGCGCTATTTAACAATTTAAAAGTACATATTTGACAATCTATGCAAACTGAAACACGAATATACAATTGCCAGATCACAAAAGGTGACAACGCGGGCATGTGAGAAGAAAAGCGGCAGAACTCACAAACTCACACGTAACACCTTCCACTTCGGAGCTTCCTCCAAGACCTCCTCCAATACCACCCCACCGCTCCCACTCATCCCAACATCTCCCGTCCCATCAGAAACAGTAGTTCCCTCACCTACAAAATATGAAACAAAAAGTCAAGCAGAGATTATTCAAACTTTCAATTCACCCAAGCAATTCCAAGAAAACACACACCGCTTTCTCCATCCACGCCATTGTCCTGCTTCACTTTCCTCCTCTTAATCGCCTTACCCTTCGAATCCCCAACATACTTCCTCCCATCAGACAGCACCAACTGATAGACCCGCTTCTTGGCGAGCTCAAATATCTTATGACTCGAATCCGCGAAAATCCACACAGACTGAACCCCTTCCGACACTCTCAATGAATCCAGGTACTTCAAGTAAGTCACCGCATCAAACCTACTCATAAAAACCAGATTTTTAGTCAACAACACATCTTCAAACCCCCCAAAGATCACATCTTTTCATCACCTCACAAGGTAATCGACAATCTTCCGGAGGGTCCTCAGGTCGCTGACGAGCTGCTTGGTCTTCCTCCCAAGGGTATGCCAAATAGGATCCAGCTGCCGCCGCACAATATCATCGAACGACTTGAACAACCCGCTCTCCACCGTCAGATCCTCCACGTCAACCTTGTTCGTCCTCCGTAGCTCCTTCAGGCACGCGTCCATCGCCTCAATCGCCGCCCTCTGTATCCCCCTCATCGGCCCCGACATCGGCACCCTCAGATCAACGACCTCCGGCGGGTCCCTCTCAAGGTCCCCGGAGACGAAAACCTGGAACCTCGGCCAGAGGTGGAGCCTCCGCACGGACAGGCACTTCATGATCCGCTCGGCCTTGGCGAACCCGGCGACCATCGAGTGCGGCCGGTCGGAGAACGCCCGGACGTAGCAGTTAGGGTTGGTGGAGCGGAGGAGGCGGACGGCGAAGGCCTCCGGGGAGGTCTCGGAGAGGGAGTGGGCGTTGAGGATGAGGAGGCCGGCGACGGAGGAGTGGGGGACGCGGGAGGAGAGGAGGTCGACGGTGAGGATGCGGGAGGTGACGAAGAAGGCGCCGGTGGATGCGTAGAGGGAGGCGCGGTGGGGCGGAGGGAGGTCGGAGGTGATGTCGGAGGGGGAGTTAGGGTTAGGGTTATGGATGGAGTGTTTTTGGGAGTCCGAGGCGGAGAGGATGAGGATGGTGCCTTGGGGGGAGGAGGAGTGGAGGAGGAGGAGTGAGGATATCAGGGAAGGGAGGGAGAGGCCGGAGGAGAGGACGACGAGTCCACCGTTTGGGTCCTCCAGGAGGTCCGATATGATCTGCTCCTGAAACGGCAACAACATCGTCGATCGATGCCGATCGTTCGATCGATCTCTCGCTTGAGCGGGTGAGGTGTTTGTTCTTATACGTTGTGCGTAAAACGGGCCCGGCTTGACGGCCTTCCCTGTAATTCCTTCAACGGATGACTTGTTCGATAAAAACTGGGTTTTTTTTTATAGCATCTACGACTAAAAAATTTTAGAGGGTGGTGTGCTCTAACCACACTCTTTAATCTAGATCCATCTCTAAATTTGAAGATTTGAGTTTGATTCTCAGGCCACCTTCAAATCACATTTTTCACTTTTTATTTTATTCACTAATTAATTCAATCTAATATATATTTACATCCGCTAATTCATTTTTAATAAAAAGATTTCATCGAGACATTCAAAATAAGACTAATATTAAATTATTTTAGAATTGATTTTAAATAAATCTTCATACGTTTGATTATTAAATAATTATTTTATTTATTTAATTAAAAAAGTATTAATTTAAAAATAACTTCAAAACCATTAAATATTAGACTCGTTTTAAAGATTTTAATAAAATCTTTTCAATAGTATAATTTTTATATAAATGGATTAATAATAATATTTATTAATGAGTTTTCATATAACTTTATATAATTTTAAAAATGATAAGAAAATATGAAGGGTGATGGGAGTGTAACACCCTTCAAAAATGAATTTCCTCCAAATGTGGAGGGTTGACCCTCATATTTGAAGGATTGGATTAGTTTCCACCCCCTCTAAAACCAGTGAATTATTCAAAACCCCTATAAAAAATGAATTTATTATTAACTCTTTACAAAGTTATTGCATATTTACACCTTATTAAAAAAAACTCAATGTTTAGTTTCTTTCTCTTCTAAATAAATAAGTTATTTAAAAATCCTCTAAACACACATTATTATTTTAGGACCTTTCAAACACATATTGTCTTTATAAGAATCACACACATTTAATCTATTGTAGAAAATAGAACTTGTTCATACCAATTTTGTATCAATCATACCATAATGAAATATATGTATGAGTTACAACCTTGGTATTTAATAGATTGATCATTTAGGCTAAGGAGCTATAATAGAATAGAATTCCACAGGTAGTTTGTCTATGTTTGTCTATACATCATTTTCTAATGGTTTCTGTAAGAGATGTCTAAATTTTTTTGCAAACGCAGCTATAATTTAAAGGGTCATAAAATAATAAAAAAATTTGAGAGGGGGGGTTTTAATAATTTACCTGTTTAAAAGGGCAAAAAATAAACAATCCGAAATGGTTGATTTTTTAATAAGACATAATAACTTTACAAGGGGTTAATATACAACACTTCCCACAAATTCTCATGGTGTTCGCACTGATCCACTCGAAAGTTTCCGTATAGACACCTGAATAAGTCGGGGTGGAAATCAAACACGTGTAAATGAGGAGCAAACCTATGGTGCGCTAACTCACCAAAACCCTAGTGGGTAAGTTATCTATTATCATATCTTATAAATAAAATGACACACATGTTAATTATTATTTTTTTACTTTTTATAAATCATTATTCATATTTTATTCATCTTTTATTGACAACTTATCTATGATTAACTAAACAACAAAAATTTCATCAATACAAAGACAAATAAATGAGTTTAAACTAAAAACAAAACAAAACATGTGTGCTTCTATCCATATATAAAATACAAAAAATAATATAATATTCAAAAAATAAAAATCTTGAGAAACTCGTGGGCGTTTCTATTCCAATCAAAATATCAAAACAGAAGATGTTTGAATTTAATTACACGAGGGAGAAGAAAAAGTAGAAGAGACAGGGGAAAGATACACAGAAAAGAAGAAGAAAAAAACAATAGTCGAACATCAGAACGATTTAAGAGCGAACCCCATCAGATTTCAATGAGACGATTAACCAACCCAAAAAAGTGTAATAAAATTAGAAAGCAATGCATCAAAACATGTGGAACAACAACAAACAAAACATGAGCTTGCCTAAGAGAAAACACTCATGTTCTGGTTATGCAACAGTGTTCAGGTTTAGGTCCCCCTGTGTTGTTGTGATCCTCCGTAACCGCAGCCGGACAGGTTTCTCCAGGACCGACACATTGACGTCGTTCCACACCTCTGGCTCAGTGGGCAGCCTCGCGATCTTCTCTGCGATCTCCATGTCCTCGGGGAGGACAGAACCGAAGACGGTGTAGGCTCTTCTCCACTCATCATGGTTTGCAAGGCTGATGAAGAACTCGGGCCCGGACCCAATCCATGCGACTGAACCTCGTTGTATGGGCGGGCAGGCTTCGGTGGGTATCTTCTTGAATGTCACTCCTTCGGCTTCAAGGGTTCCTTGGATCAGGGCGAAGGGTGGGCCTAGAGGAGCCTACATGTATTGGGGAGGGAGTAAGAGGACTTGTGACATGGCAACATATAAATGCTCTAGGCGTACACAGCAAGATATTGTCTGTTTTATCTAGCATCATGGTACATCGCCAGCGAGGAGGATCAAGACACGTTTTAAAAGTGTATAACTGATGTGTAAGTCTCGGTGTTACATAATTTATAGTTGATGTGTATGTGTAAAGAAAGTTCAAAAAAGTTTAACTTACATCTACTATGTGGTTCCCTTCAGAATCCCAGGAGTTTCCACGGCCCTCAGCGCGGTAGAATTTGCATCCTGCACAATGGCGTGATCCCAATAACTCGACGATGTAGGCCACAGAGAGTGGAGCACAGTCAGGTAAAAGCTGCATAAAATATATAATTCATCTTAAATCTCAGAAATGTATCTTAAATATATAATTCAAGCTTAATTGGTTGGCACTGCATATTGATGTTTTAACAAAAATCTAATACAGAAATGATTCAATTAACAAAGTGCCTCACCAATGTCGCTTATAAGGGTTAAGTGAGGCTTGTAAAATCCAATATTTTGGACCACGCAACAAACATTATGCCATTTACAATGTAAGGGAAAGAGCTCTAGTTAAGTAGAATGAGGGTAGCGACCTTGAAAGCAGAAGGAGAATAATTAAGGCTATGATGATGATAATGAGTTTGTATGTTACTAGATAATATGGCACCCGGCCAATATATAAAGTCCCAATAAATAATCATATAACCATTGCTACATAAGAAGTATTGAATCTATTGATCAACTTTGGTATCTATTGGCAATAGTTCTGCAAAATACAATGCACATGGATGGCGAATCAGCACTTACTTTTATATGAAGTGTTCCGTGTTCTGTTTCCATGCTTACAATTCCCTGTGCATAGGAGTAAGAAAATGTAAAAACCATCACAGAATCAAAGAATCGGACAAGAAGGACGCAAACTTTGTGTCTGTGTTCCAGTTCTAGGTGTTGATCATGTGAATAATGGCACCATCAGCAAATGCGTTCTGAAAAGAAATCCTTCGCATGAATAAGCAGAAAAAAAAACTTCAGGAACCCAGTTGCAAAAGTAAATAAATGAGTGACCAAACAAACAATTGAGGTAACCTTTAATTCTCTAGCAGGGCAAAAATATACTACATTGTTGGATAGGTTATAATTTATAATAGTTCACTCTTTTATTTGGAGAAAGTAGAAAGCAAGAATGTTTAGGATGACAAGATTCCATTTCACACCCTGTTCTAAGTGTGGTTTTATATGATGTATTGCACTTGGCCTTCACAATCAATGAACTTCGTCATTCAGATAGTGTAGGTCAATCATGTTGAATATTAGATCAAACTGGCCCACTAGGCATTTCAGTGCTTATATACAATATATAAGCATTCACGTATGTATGGTATAAACTTGATTCATCACAGATCATTACATTGAGGTGGCATTACCCAACATGTAAATAGCATTTAATTATGGATGGCATAGTTAAACAAACCCATGACACTTTTAATGTTCTGTCATTTTCTTGGTTGTATATTAAAAAAAACTCATTTTTATTGTGTGGTGCAATTTTTATAGGAGAAATGCACCGAGCCTTTGTTGCCTTGGCAATCTGTCTTGCGACAAAAGAGCAGTGACGAAAGAGGATGCAAATATCATGTCACTCTCACTAGAATATCATCAAAGGCCCATGGTGGTTACTTCATTGTAGTATTCTTATCACATATATTAAAGCAAAAATTGCATTAACATATCAAATCAGGAAAAATTGACACACATGATTTTATCCTTCTTTCATTTGTGACTTCATGTCCTTAATATACAACAATAGTAACTAGTTGATAATCACATATAGGTTTACTGTAAAAGGGAACTTTGAAATCTATCTGGGATAGTTATCTGAACGCTATCAGTCTATATGAATAATTGCCTGGAATTACTGTTAGGCGGTCATTCTAATCAAATGCATAAATCTACCTTCAGTTAATGTAAGGTAGACCAGTTATTCAAGATCCGCAAACTAAAAGTAAATTTACTTTTCAAATAACAGTTATTTGATGCAACTCATAGAAACTTAAATATAACTTATTCCCAAAAGTTTTAGAATAGATTAGAACAAGTTCCACAAGGCATTTACCTCTCCTTGCCAAATATAAGCCCGGAAGTCCAGATCACTTTGTCTCCTGACTCTTGCAGGGTTGGAAATAAAGCATCTTTCTGTTTCTTCAACCAACACTGGAAGAAAGAATTAGGAAGAAAACAATTAAAAAACAAAACCAGTCAATTTGAGCATCAAAGTACTGAAATTTCTGCCAAAAAATTCGAAGATGAATAATTCAAGGATAAGCAAGTTAATTGCACAACATCATCCCATGAGCACATAGAAACAATGAAACATACAACAGACCCATGACATGAAGAACACCAAATCAGATAAAGAATCATCCAACATACAGCGATTCGTGACAAGAAAATCAGGATAACGACAACAACAATAAACAAGTGAAACACAAAACATAATTTTTTTTTGTTTAGTGCCTATCAGGCATCAGCCAACTAAAACCATAATAAAAGCATAACCCCACATATCTTATAGATACAATTAAACTACTACAAGCATATCTTTTTCATTACATCATCAAAGCATCAAATTGATAATCCTATAATGATAACAGCTATTCCACTATACATAATAAAATAAAGAAGAAGCAAAAACACTGGAAACATTAAACAAATAGAATGAGGTTTTGAATGTACCAAAATGAACAGCTTCGTATGTCATTGAGCTGAATGTAAACAAAATTACATATCATACTACAACACAAACAAAAAACCAAAAACATTTCTAAAAACAGTGAGATCAAACATCCATTTCAACAAGCACTCATTATCCAACTCAAGCTTGCCTAAATCATGAATAAACCATGTCGTCAATGAGCAGCCAATGCATTCACAAACAAGCGCACGAAGAAGGGAAAAAAAATCTAAGAAAGAACATAAAACCAACAAAATATCATCAAATAAACAAGAAAAAATGAAGAAACTCACTTTGACTACCCAATCAATCATCATCACCCAAAACCAACCAAACCCGTCAAAGCATCAACACAAACGCCCATTTCAACAAACAATTCAAAGGCACAAATACAAACCTCCCCAAACTTCTCCCCGCACCTCTCCCTGTCCCCACAAAACACCCAAGAATCACAGAGACAAGGCCCATCACCACCAGTACACATGGCCTTGCAAGCCCTACAACACTCCCTCGACGTGTTGAACTTGAAATCCGTCCCCCACTTCACCGCCGACCCCCAGAACTCCAAATGCTCGGTCCCCCGACAGCACTCGTCGTCCTCCTCCGCCGCCGCCCCTTGAGCATCGCCACCTCCCACAGAATCGACCGTCGATGAGTCGACGGAGGTCGAGATCGAGGAGACCCGCCTCGGCCCGAATGTAACGGAGAGGCAGAGGTAGACGACGGAGCATGAGACGAAGGCGAGGAGGAGGAGGAGGGGAAGGGACCACTTTGCGCCGCCTCCGGAGTCGGTTTGGCGACGACCCATATCGGGAAACTCGCAAAGATCGGATCTTTTTGGATGACGGGGTTGACTTCGAGGAGGATTTGATTGATGAGGGCTGCGATGATGGTCTTTCTTTTCTCGTAGTAGCTATAGAACAATTGAACCTACTACGTTCGGTTGGACTTTTTGATGGGGGCTTTTGGGATGCTCATTTTCGACCGTTCAGATTGGGTGGATCCAATGATCAAGCGGCTATGGATGGTGATCTCCAATGGAGATCCCACAAAAAGACAAAATGGTTGTTTGTATTGTACAGGGCAATTAACAAAAATAGCACCATTAAAACTAATATTTACAAAAATAGCATTGGTCGGCAAATATTTGTAAAAAATAGCACTGACACTGTTTCAAACAAGAGGCGCCATATATCCTTCATATTTTCAAACCCCGATATTCGAGGATTTTTACACTGGATGCGCCTTATATATATGGTGCCTCCAGTGTTTTTCTCATTCTAAAGGAGGCGTCATATATAAACGGCGCCTCCTTTGAAAAATCGAAACGGCCTCAATACAAAGGAGACGCCATATATATATGCGCATTCTTTGTTGCGAGATTATAAAGGTAGGCGCCATATATATATGGCGCCTCCTTTGCACTAATTCCACAGCAGCTCTGTCTAAATAAGAAATTTGGTGTTTTTGGCATTGGATCAACCTGTAAAGAAAAACAATTTCATTTATGAACATACAAAAGTTTTTATTAACAATCATCCAAACACTTTTTCTCATATATTTTGTTTAGTTTTCCTAGAAGCTGGTAGTGCTGAAGAAGAAGGTGCATCAATGGGTTGAGATGATGGTATCATTGGTTGAGCCAGTGTGGTGAACTCATCGGATCGACGTGCAATACCAGAAATTCCAAATAATTTGTGTGGTCCACGTACATATGTCTGTAAAGGTCTTGTGGGCATCAATGACCCGTGTGGCACATGTGGAATATGCTGTGGAATTTCTGCTGGCTGGTGTGTCTGGTCATGTAAATCCTGATCAAGGTGTACCAAATCATTGAATAGCTCCTCAATGGTGAACACGGGCTCAGACTCACCGAAATCAGCCTCTGACACGTCATCGTAGAGGCGATCATACATTGATGCAACGAAGGAGCTCTAATCGTGTGATTGTTCCCTATCCTCCACCATCGCCTCCGCAAGATCTCGTGTAACCGCTGCTATGCGCCCCCACTCATTAGAATCAATATACAATACTGCGCCCCCTGCAAGCACCTCATTGATATCGTGTGCAATTGTCACCTTGTAATGAAAAATATAAAAATTAGAGATAGTTTAAAGTTAAAATAAAAATTTGCCGGAACTTGTGCAATATAGCCTAGAGGGCGTCGTGGGGGTGGTGGTGGTGTGATATGCCTTACTGTTCTCTCCCAGCACCACTCTATATATCCTCTACTATTCCGAATGCGAGGGAATTGATGGATGTGTTCATTGTGTTGTTCCCAACGCTCGATGTAAGACTGATGGAAGTTCATCCAATTCACATCTTGTCTGCCTCGCCTGTTCACCCTATCTATATCCTCCACATCATCTGGTATATCTTGGTGCCATCCAAACTGACGGGCAACTCGATCAGGTAGGTGCATCTCCACGATGTCAAAACAAATCAATGGAACTCTAGCCAACCATAGCATATGATGCTCTCTACAAATCGGTGGAAGTGACTCATATTTTCCAATTTATGGTTGCCATACGACCTAAAAAGGATAAAAGAATTGTTAGTTTTCTTTGTTAACTATACGTGTGTTATAAATAATAAAACTTGATCCTTTACCTATGACTGATCCTGGTAGTCCAACTGTGCTCTATACCACATCAGAACACGTGTGCTTTCATCAAATCTTTGAAATATCTTCCACCTGCATGAATAAATACAGCTACATTATATCATTAAACCACATGAGTCATATTAAACCACAAGACCTATTTTTCTTTACAGGTTTATCTAATGCCAAAAACACCAGATTTCTTATTTAGACAGGGCTGTTGTGGAATTAGTGCAAAGGAGGCGCCCCCCTTTATAATCTCACAACAAAGGAGGTGCCATATATATACGGCGGCTCCTTTGTATTGGGGCCGTTTCGGTTTTTCAAAGGAGGCACCGTTTATATATGGCGCCTCTTTTAGAATGAGAAAAACATTGGATGCGCCATATGTATAAGGCGCCTCCAATGTAAAAATCCTCGAATATCGGGGGTTGAAAATACGAAGGAGGCGCCATATATATATGGCACCTCCAGTTTGAAACAGTGTCAGTGCTATTTTTTACAAATATTCACTTATCAATGCTATTTTTGTAAATATTCATTTCAACGGTGCTATTTTTGTTAATTGCCCTATTGTATATATTAAGGGTGTGTGTTCTACTTCCCTTCTGTCTTTTCTTGAGCAAATAAAATTCATTGGGTCATTTGGATATGAGATCAGGTAAATTCTGCGTTTGAAAAGTTCAAAATTTTCGGACTTCGTTTGACAACACTCTCAAAAACAGTTTTTAGCTTTTTTAAAAGTTAAAACTAAAAGTTATTATCAAACATATCAACTTACTAGATTTTATCTCTAAACTGTACATCGAAATCTGTGTTTCATAAAACAATCATCATTATTACACCCTCAAAAGGTGTGCATAAAGCATAAAAAGCTAAAAGCTGTTTTTCAAACCGTATTATCAAAACTTAGATCCAAACACATTTTCAGCATTTAGTTTTTCAAACCATAATATTCTTTTTTAAACCAAAAAATCTTACGATTGAAAATTTAAAAAAACATGGTTTTTCAAAAGCTGAGTTTAAAACATAAGATTTTAAGAATCTCAGTATTTCAACCTCACATCCAAACGTAAATACGTAATCCCCCCCCCCTCCCCCAAACGGAAGTTTTCAAAGTATTGTTATATTAGAATACATCAAACTAAATCGATATTAGTGTTCTGATCCTTTTGATAATTGTATTATGTCCAATTTATTTAATTAATGTAAAAATGATACAATATAAATTATTTTTTATCTTTTATAATTCTTTATCCATAATTTATTTATATTTTATTCACAACTTATTTATAACCAATCAAATAATAATATTTTATTATTGCATTTTTCAATGAGAATAACTAAAAACACATTCAATCATAAATATTTTATTCATTATGTGCACTTAATCAATTATTTTTTTAGAATAGTCTATGTCGCTCTCTATACTGAAGATTAATTGTATACATATAAAGCCTCATAATTTTTTGAGAAAATATAATACATTTATAACTTGATAACGAGAAGTTACAATAGTCTGAAATTAGAGGGATACATATAAAAGAGGAAAAGAGGAGAGAAATATCACAAGAGGTTTGTGAACCCCCCCCCCCCCTCCAAAGGTTCCCCCCCAAGGTTAAAGAGAGCCTAGAAAACCCCAAAAAAAAGAGCAAGATGGGGGGGGGGGGTACCCTCAAGGCAGGATTTCTATGATATCTCTGGAAATCGATACACTACGAGCTCCCACTAACGAGCATCCTCAATCCTGAATGAGAGCAGTCGTGGTCTCCCACACATTCTCCACATTGAAACGATGCCCTCTAAAGATAAAACCATGTCTAATTATCTGGGTCGCTCATAAAGTAGCCAAAACCATAATTTGCGCAACCAACACATGAGGCTTCAAATTTTCCAAGCTCGAAAAGTTGATCATCTGTTTCCATAGGCCAATGAGGTCATCCAGATTCTGAAAAGTGCATTAGGAGCGAGAGACTTCTGATAAAATTCTCTACACCTGGGACATGTCGAGCAAGAACATAACATATGCTCAACCATTTCCGATTCATTCTCGCACATCACACATGTTGTGTCCGCCCCCGGCCGCCATTTGGACCTATATAGTTTGGTGAGAATGCATTGTTGCATCACGAGCCATAAAAAATTCACCTTGAGTGGGACCTTCCATTTCCATATTTTTGTGGCCTTTGATGCCATAAATGGGACCTTAGGAGAATCCCTCTTTCACCACCTATAGCTGGACTTCACTGTTTAAACACCCGCTTTACCGCCACACCAAACAATTTGGTCCTCAGTCTTTCTTGGAGATCGAGCATTAAGTATTCCAACAAGCGCTCTACTTCAGTGACCTATTCCTCAAGGGTGATCCACAAGCCATAAAATGTAATAAATATTTTTCTAAAATATAATATCCTTATTTAATTTTATATATATATATATATATGATATGCTGCGGATGTGCGGACGAGGCTTTACATGCGAATCGCGTGCTAGTCGTCCGATCGCGCGGATCAAAAACACAGATAAAAAAAAAGACCACCGCGTATTAGAAAGGACTGAAGCATACTCGACCGTCCGATCGTACTTAATCGGATGGTCCAAAACATTCAAATAAATACCCCCAGATATGCTTCTCTCAACCCTCTCTCTCTCTCTCAACCGTCTCCCCCATATATATATATAGAGGTGTGATATGCTGCGGACGTGCGGACGTCTCTTACATGCGGATTGCGCACTGGCCGTCCGATCACACGCGATCGAACGGTCCAAAACAGTCCAAAAAAATTTTAAAAAATAAAAAACAAAAGGTCCATCATGTAGCTGACCATCCGATTAGATATGATCGGATGGACCAAAACGCTGCAATAAAAACCCCAAATCATAAGCTCTCTCAACTCTCTCTCTCAACTCACTCTCTCTCTCGACTCTCTCCCATGAAAACCCCCAGACCTCCTTTGACCACCGCGAGCACCACCCCCGGAGAACACACGCGACGGTCGAGTATGCTTCAGTCCTTTCTAATACGCGGTGGTCTTTTTTTTTATCTGTGTTTTTGATCCACGCGATCGGACGGCTGGCACGCGATCCGCATGTAAAGCCTCGTCTGCACGTCCACAGCATATATATATATATATATATATATATATATATATATATAAGTGTAGTAAAAAATAAAATTATATTTTAAATCAAATTTTAAGTTTTTAATAAGAATGATAATTTTGATATGTTGAAAATACAATGTATTATGTACTATAAGTCTATAACAACAAAATTTTCATAAAATATACCCCTACATAGTATTAAGGGTTATCATTTGACCCATAAATCCGACCGTTCGACCCGTACCTGTAGGGCTTAAACCCAGCCTGGGCCTGCCCGGTCCATGGGCCCTTGATAAAGGCCCAGGTGGGAGGGGAGCCAGCCCGGGGGGAGGGGGGGCAAAGCCCCCCAATTATTATTTTTAAAAAATTTAATTCTTTTTCCCTGGACCAAGACTTCTAGTAATAATAATAATTAAAAAAAAAGAATTAGCCCCCGTTTGGATACATAATAGGATTTATTATTGGGTATTTATTTATCCGAGTATAAATAAATATAAATAAGGATAAAGTGATTTTGTGTTTAGTTGTATTTTGAATTATTCTCATTAGGAATCGTAAGAATAAATGTTTTGTTGTTTGGGTAAAATGTGAATAAAGTATAGATAAGGATTTATAAAAGATAAAAAAGTAATGATAATTGATTTGACATGTGATTTATAAGAGATGATGACAGTTATTTGAAAGTGGACTCACTTATTCTTTGGGTGGAATAACCTAGGATAAATTTTATTCTAGGGGTTGATTGGAATCCATACACCACTTTATACCAGTTTATTCTGGCACACTTTATCTGAGTTTATCCGGGCTTTCAAAACGGCATCTTAAGAAGCTTTAGTCCCGCCCATTTTTCGGTCCCGGCCCGACAGGCTGTGGATAAGGCCTGAGCCTGATTTTTACTCCGGGCCAGCCCAGCTCAGGCCGCTAGACGGACCCGCGGGCCTGTGCTCTGTTTTCACGGGCCGGACTAAGCCGGTTGCCGAAACCTAGGTACCTTAAGAGGGGTTTATGTTTAATTCCGTATGCATAGGGGTTTATACGTAATTAAAGGGTCATTCAGAGCAACAAAGTATGAAAAAAGAATTATGAGTATCTTACATGTGATATCTGGCATAAACACATAAACGTATATATTGCAAAATCAGGATTTTTGTCAAATAAGATATCTCACATGTGTTTAATAAATTTATTAGGTGTGTTTTAGATGTGGAGTCCTGATTTTTCACACAAATATTGCAAAGTGAAAATATATACTAATAAAAAATGATTGAAAAATGTAGTCATTGTTACAGTTTATTTTGTAGCCCCCAACATATTTTGAATTTTTAAAAAACTTTTACACTTATTTAGAGAAATACATATTTTCTTAGAAAAACATGCATACTCAAATAAATTTAATACATATATTTTTGTATTTTTCTAATTTATTTAATATAAAAAAGTGAGAACTGAATATAACAACTAACACTCAAAATAATTTTTTTAACATAACACATTCTCATTAGCCCACGCATCATTCTACGTTTGTCACACAAGATTATGAACTCTGAAAACACACACACACACACCATCACCCCTCATCATTTCGTTCAGTATAAAAGTAATGGCCATAACCCAAGGTTAATAGGGTCTCAACTATCTGACTGGATCGGTCTCCTAATTCAGACGGATCGGAGGTGGAAACTAGTTAGAATATAGGGCAATTTTCACAAATTACCTCCTGAAATATTTTAATTTTATTTTTAACCTCACTCCGTTTTTAATTGCAAAAACTAACCCGGACCCAATCAGCGGTGATTTCCTTTTTTTTACTGAGGCATGTTATATATAACACGTCTCCATATTTACAAAGAAAGCGTGTTATATATAACAAGTCTCCCTAAAAAATCTGAAAATAAAAAACCCAGTCAGCGTTGAAGTGGCAGCGCTGACCGAGTCAAGGGTTAGATTTTGTTATTAAAATCGAGGGAGGGTTAAAAGCGAAATTAAAAAAAAATTGAGGGTTAAAAGTGAAAATTGCCCTAGAAGATATGTTATCGTGATGATGACGCATGACAAGCTATGACTAGGCATGTAGGGATACATGACAGGCTGTAAAAAAACGTATTATTTTATATAAGTTGCACCAATCGAGAGACATTATTTTGTTATGTAACAAAATTCACATACACAACTGTATGTGATTTCACACCAAAAAAAATTGTATGTAAATATGTAATTAAGTAAGATTAGGCAGTAATAAATATTATATTATTGAAGAAAATCAATATTTTACTTGCAGACATACACACACAACTGAATGCAAGAAAGGCTACGTAGTAATAAATATTTTATAACAATGTAATCAATGTTCATAATATATTTTCTTGAGAGTTTCCATGCATTTAATTACTATTATGAAATTATTCTCCTTTATAATTAACTTTCTCTAGTCGATTGTTTTGTTATATAATTATGGAACATATAAATTAAAAGAAGAAGAAAACAAGATAAGGTTTTGCAACTGGATTAGAAGGTGTGGACCTTAGCAATTGATAAATAAATAAATAAATAATAAAGAACAAGAAAAAAATACTGGATAATGAATGATGTAAACTTTGGTATAACAACCGACAGCCAAACAGCAAATTGTGCCATATAAATTGTTTTATTAAGCCTTTTAACTATATATATATATAGGTGATACCATAACATGCATCCACTAGACTCACTTGTTTTAGCTAGCTTAATAGAGAGGATAAAAATCTGTTTGTGTATACAGACCTCTTTCTTCACAAAGGTGGATATATATAATAATTATATATATTATATGTATAAGTAGTTGAAATTCTGCGTATAGGTCCCTCTCAAATCTTTTCTTTTCTCATACAAAACCATGAATATAATTGAGGCATGTTCTGCTTACGCACATTTTTGTTATATTTTTACTTACTGTCACACTTAGTTCAATGAGATATAAAATGAAAATAAATGTATATTTTATTGAATTTTATATATATTTTAAAAAAACGAGTTCATATAATTTAATAGAATATAGACTTAAAAAAATTTAAAATAATTGCGGACTGAATATGGTAACTTTATATTTCCCTGTGAACTTGAAAAATCAAGTACGTGAAAGGTGTGATTTTGTCTTGATTAGAACATAGTGATAATGTGAAATATCACTCCCCAGTGGTTGTGATTTCAAGCCTAGAGCTATCTTGGCCAATGTAGCAAATGAATATATACCACACATTGTTTATCCATAAATGGACTGTATTTAAGGGGATGCACTGATCAACGAATGATTTAAGAGCACCGGATATGTGATCTAGTTAGGCCTCAATCACATCAAAACTTATTAATTAATCTCCAATAATATAACTACGAAACTTGTGACAATTGCATTCAGTCATTAAACCCATCAATTCATATCATGCAGTTCTTAATTAAATACTCAATATGTTATATATAATATTTTTAAATTTCACATATTTTCATGTGACGAGACTCATAAATGAAAAATAAAATGCATTGATAAGATCTAACACTAATTAAATCTAGGTGACACGTAATCTCAACATCAATGAATAAAACTCTCTTACAAGAGCATAGTTTTCAGTGCAAGTTGTGAAGGAAGACCACGTCAGGATTGATAATCTGATCCACATTTTTTTTAAAGATGATTAATCTATCCATCCATTAATGTTTGTTGCAAGTCCAATATATTTCTGTCTCTAGCTTGATAAATCATAAATCAGTGACCAAATCCAAGCAAGTCAAAGCAAACCAATAATAACAATAAAATGCAAGCAAGTCAACCATTGAATGAATGGCTTCCTCCCCCTCCAACATGCCCACCCCATGACGTCCAAAAATCTTGCCCTTTCATTTGATATACTGTTCAAACCAAACCAAACCAAACATAACCAAATCTTTGTTACATATAAAATATAATAATGTCTTAATTTTTGACACCTGAACATCTCCACTGGATCAAGATAAGAAAGTGACAGCTTTATCTTTTGGAGGAAAATATTAAAAATATATTAGGTGGTCACGCAACTGTATCAGTGTATTTTTGTATAGGGTATAGGGTGTTGAAATTTGAATTTTCATCAATAAATAAATAGATAGGTAGTCAACTATAAAAATTCAAATTTGTAATCCAATAATCCAAATTTCAGTACACTAATCATCATTGTTCTCCGTGGAAGCGGGTTTTTCTTTGCACCGGTACGCATGTCTAAGAATGCATTTGGTTGCGCTATTAAAAATTAATTCTGCAAGAATATGAGTTTTAAAACTGATTTTGCAGAAAACTCACTTTTTTTAATTTTTAGAAATCACAGTTTTAGACACTATTTACTTAAAATTTGTAAATTATTTGGTTACACAATTACAGAAGAAATTTTCTAAAAGCGTAAAAACCGTTCAATCGTGCAACCAAACGCTCTCAGATTTTCATGAAATGTGATAGAACATGTTATAAAAATAGATTTTTACATGAATACCTTTTTATTAAACTCATCTTATTCCAACATATTCTGATAAAGTTATATCCATATATATTTTATGTAAACAGATAGATTTAATTGAGCTTATTAACCCTGTTCCACATAGAGATAATTTATTTGATTATGCCATATTTTTATCTCTAAGACACTCTCATTTGGGTAGTAATATAAATTATCATGAGATATAAGTTATTTTCTATTTTGGTAATGAAAATTTTATTATTTAATTGACATCGAATAAGTTATAGATAAAATATGATCAACAATTTAAAAAAAATTAAAAATTGATTTAACATGTGACCCAAAAATCCAATTTTAATACGTGTAATAAATAAGAAGAAATAACACAATTTTAAAATAATCTTGAAATAAAAACACTGCAGATAAATAATCTTTTGGATATGTTTTTTCTTATTCTTTTCCATTATTTCTTTATTCCGCTATTTTAAAAATACATTATTTAAGATATAAACGCATCTATTATAATAAGATATTAAACGGTATCTAACGTGAATCTCAATAAAAAATAATAATAATAAAAATCAAATCATTTCCACCGACGCGTATATTCCATATTCTGAGAGTTCCTTCTCTCGAATCCGCGTTGAGTCAAAAACAAGAAAATAAAAAGGTCCACCTGATTCAGCTGTCCTCTCGAAATCTCAACCGTCCGATTGAACCGCCAAAACTCCTCCAGAAAACCAACCAAGCAAAAAAAAAAAAAAAAAAGACATTCCACCTTCGCCGTCCCTCCTCAAAAGCCTCCAACGGTAGGTGAAGCTCACACTTTTCAATTAGGGTTTCTCGAGATTCGATTGATTGGTCTATAAATCGTCGCGTTCTTTCGCTGTCTTTGTTTGATTTGGTTGGTTTTTGATCATTTGTTGGGTTTGTTTTAATGGGGGATCTGTTGAATGTGAGGATGTTTTTGTTTTTAATATAGGCAAAGATGGCTCTTTTACTACTTCTTCTTCGGATGTGGGGATTTGTGGCGTAATTGGGGTTGGTTTGTTTTGAGAGGGGGAGCTAAATGGGTTGCTTTCAATCGAAGGTCCGAAAGCAGTTCCCGGGACATGAGGACCCACTTCTTCTCGCCTCACAAACAGCTTGTAAGACTCTCTAATCTGACCTTTCTTTGAAAAATTTTGTTTTTTATGATATATGAGTAGCCAGTGATTGAATTTTCATGATTGTTTTAGAAATGTCTTTTAATGAATTTGGGGGTTCATGTTGAACTCAGTTGTCATTGTTTTGATGAAAAAGTTTGGAATATTAGACAAGGAAGAAGGCCCATTCGATAATTTTGAGAGATGGTTGAGAATATTGGCTGTTCTCTTGATTTGGGTATGGACTATGGATGATGAGGTGCAGTGGAGGAGGAGTGAGATTGAATTTCTAGTCAATTCATTTTACAAGATTCTTACTTGAGGAGAGAGTGAAGTTTGGAAAGGGAAGTCACCGCTAAAAGCAAGCGATTTGCTTGTTTGAGCTATGTGGAGCAGAGAATGAATACATAGAACACCCGTTTGTTAAGTGCAGTTATTGTGGTCAGATCTGGGAGAGGGTGGAACAGGCCTAGGGTTTTGCTATATGTCAATGCGTTATGCGCTTCAGGGGAAAGAAAAAAACACAGAGGAAGAAATGGGACAGAAGTTGGAAGAACAAATTCATGTAGATGATTCCTTGAACAGCGTGTTGGGCTATATGTTTTGCTAGGAATAAAAAGCTGTTTAGCCAGAAAACTTGCTATGTGAAAAATGCATGGTTGCGAGTCCTTTTTTTTTTAATGATGAGTTCTACTAAGGCCGACAGGTTCCCTATACCATGGGAAGGGGTGTTCTTAGTTGAGTGAGAAAGATCTTTAATTTTGCATTTTGCTAGATTGGCCGATTGGGGACATTTTTCTTGTCCCCTCAAGTAACCCTACTTTCTTTTTCTTCTTTCTTTCCTATTCTTTTTGCTCTTTCGTTTGTACCCATTGTGTACTATCAATATAATAAAAATTTGCTGGACACCATTATTCTAAAAAAAAAGATTAAAAGAAGGCTTCTACTCTATAACCAACATGATTTGCAGACTTTTATTGTGAATGGTGTCTTATTCATTAATTTGTAATGTGATTTGTCATATAATTTATGGTTACTCAAGATCGGTGTAGCCAATAGCTCTTTTCCCTCCATGCTACCTGTGTGACTGATCATTGTGGAAGGTGGTGCCTCTTCCCTCTAATGTCTTTCTTATTTTGCAGTCAGCGTTAGTGAAGTTGAAGCACTGTTTGAGCTGTTTAAGAGCATTAGCAGTTCTGTTATTGATGATGGGCTGATAAATAAGGTGATTTGATGAGGCATGTTTTATGTTATTTAACTTACTTTGTTGCATGTGGGGTTGTTCTGTGGCATGCATGTATCAGCAACCTATGGCATTTGACATACCCATTTTTCCTTTTAAGGAAAAAAAAATCTTTCAGTGTAAGTTTGTCATTCCTTCTTTTCATGTGCAGGAAGAGTTCCAGCTTGCTCTATTCAAAAACAAAAAGAAGGAGAATCTCTTTGCAAATCGGGTATTACATTGTTATTTGCTCTTTCAGTCTACATCTTGTTCATCTATAGATCCAAATGGATCTCAATTGTAATGGATGTTTATTTGGTTAATAAAGAGAAGTTGATAATTGAAAGCAAAGCAGATTTGATCTTTCTATTATGTTGGTAAGTTCATAGAAACCACCAACAAGGATGCTATCTTACATGCCTTCCCACTCTGAAACCAAATGAACCAATGAGGAAGCAGATTCCAGAAACTTTAATGCATGGTTCTAATTTATTAAAGTGTTCAAGTTATAATCTTGAACGTTTTGAAAATTCCTTTACCTCCATCCATGTAAACATTAGATTACCTTTTCGGCAAATATACTGCTCTATATCTATATGTTTACAGCATGTATGCCTATGGGAGCATGTGTGGGTTTTATATGAACATGTAAAAGCTTTCCACATGCCTCCAAACATTTGGCTGTCTGACAGCTAGTTTGCATTCTCCGGTGAGTGTCGATAGTCGAATAATTTGCACATCAGTATATATATGTTGTTGAAGCAAACATCGTTTCAGTCCCATAAGGGGCAACTTCTTTCTTTGAGCTGAATACCACTTAAATGGTTGATCCCTTTAAAGAAGTAAATACTATTGGATGACCTAATGCAGAGCTCTCTCTCAAATCATTATTCAATAGATGGTATAGTGGATTAGCTTCTCTTACTGCATTGTTGACTTTGTGCTTTTATCTACAAAATTCGTTACTTTTATCTTCTACTGTGCATCCATTAACTGGTCTGATTGGTTACTTATGTGATCTTCTATTAAATTTAAACAAATAATCTTTTTTGAGAACAAGTGACATCCTTCTATAGACAAACTTATCAATAAATGTCATTTCAATGTGATACTTCATGCTCTGCATATTCAGAAACTTCATTTCAATTTATCGTCTGCGTATTATGTTGTGTTAAATTCGGTTGAGTTTGAATTGAAAACTCTGAATTCATGTATTTACTTGTTTTCATCGGGTAAAAATTTGCCTTAGATGAGTTTCATGTTTCTGAAAATCGTGTTCCACATTTTCTTATCATGTCATGCGCAGATATTTGACCTATTTGATGTGAAGCAAAAGGGTGTCATTGATTTTGGTGACTTTGTTCGAGCACTCAATGTCTTCCACCCAAATGCTCCCCACGAAGAGAAAGTTGATTGTGAGTCTATAAGGAGCAATATTAATAAAAGTTTTGTCCATTTGTTCGAGCAGTTTCACCTTAAGTAGTTTCTTGCTATTTCTTAACATTCCATGCTGATGCAGTTTCATTCAAGCTTTATGATCTAGACGGCACAGGCTTTATTGAGAGACAAGAGGTAATTGAAACATTTGTGATGTGTTGTATATGCTTATCTGAACTTTCTAATTGTACTAGCTGAATAACTGAAAACTTCTTTTACATTGCCCCTTAAATTCAATGTTCTAGGCACCATTTGGTCCCAAATCCAATGATTCATCATCTGAAACTTTTTTGATGAAAGTCAACAAGAATAGATGCAAATAGATTTGTAAGCAAACCCTTAGATTGAGGAGGCATGAGAGGACTGAGGATCAGGATTTTAGATTTCATTATGACTCTATGCTGCAGTAATGGTAGAAGAATGGACTCACGTTCACCTAGATATGACAAAATAAAGAATGTCTATAAAAGTTTTCTGTTTACAGTTTTGACATGTAGTAATTGAAAAATTAAATTGAATGCTGACTTTTTTGGGGAGGAAACACATTTAAGTGGGTTAGGAAGGAAACAATCAATGACTTATGGTTAGGACTTAGGACAATCCAATTATTATTCTAGGATGAGGGACGAACTAGTTAATACTTGAATGGATGAACTTATTGCCAGTTTGGGATAAAGGTGAACGACTTACCTAGGCAAGTTAATATGAAGGGAAGTGGCATATGGTATAGTACAATAAATTACCTGTTCTTTTCTCGCACAAAAATTAGAGATTGAGTTTTGAGATTTGTTGAGTTTAGTATATTACATCCTTGATCTGTTCCTGCATAATTACAAAATTCATCTTAAAAGAAATTTCCTATTTAATTTAGCGTCTACAAGGAATATCTATAGAACAAATTAATTGACTGATTTGGGTGGTCATGAGGGTTCAATTCCATTTTATTTTTGGCACTGAATTGCTACTTTCTATGGCCATGATGAGTTATCACATCTAACATAGAATGGCCGTTTCTTCCTTTAAATGAACTATTTTGGTCATGCATGTACTCGATATGGTTCCTCTCTGGGCATTTGGCTACATTTAATTCTAGAAACTATTATGATTATATATGTATTATATATATATTCCACATTTTCTTTACTTTCCAATGTAAATGAAAATTATACTCGCTGTATCCAAACTATTAATTCTAGACCACCGTTCTGGCCATGGATAAAATATTAGTGAAGAAGGGTTCTGACACTGTTCTCTTCATGACAAAATGCAAATAAAAAACATCTCCTGGGTAGGCTTTGAGGCAGGACGGTGGTCTTAATAGAAGATAGATTTGGTGATAAGCTTGTGCTTGTATAAATTGTGTGTGACCGCTGGTATGAAATGAGGCCCTTCCATTTTATGCAACATTCCTTGCTAGGAAGCGGAAGATTGATTCTACAGGATTTGCTATATATGAATGCCACAAACATCCCAGTTAGTAATGCAACTCTTACTTTTCATCTTAATCATGTGTCGTGATGTTAAACTGTATGGTTTTCTCCCCCCCCCCCCCCCCCCCCGTTAGGCAAGTATAAAATAGTCATTTTTTGGTTAAGTTCTAGTTAATGTGGATGATCTTCAACTTTATTTCCCCTGAAAAATTCCTGTTTTTAACAAAAGGAAAAAATGTTGTAATTCATTTTTAATGGTTAGATAAGCGGCGGGACTTAAACCCAATACCAGATGGTTGCAAATTCTCTTGTAAAACATTTTCTGTCTAGCTATGTATTATATTAAATTGCTGCTGAAAGACACTTTTATCTAACAGGTAATTTGTTTTTGCCAGGTCAAGCAGATGGTAATCGCACTGCTGTGCGAGTCAGATATGAGACTGTCTGATGACACAGTTGAGATAATACTTGATAAGGTTTGTTACTTTGGGAACTGGAAATTTCAGTGCCTATTCCAGGAAATGATTGACTAATAGTATGCCTAAACAGACATTTTCAGAAGCGGATGCCGACCAGGACGGGAAGATAGGTATATCTGAATGGAGAAACTTTGTTTCCCGGAATCCATCACTAATGAAGATAATGACCCTTCCATATCTCAGGTAATTTCATGCTTATATATTTAGGTTTAATTAACCTCCGAATTGGTATCAGATGTTTGGTTTTCATTGGCACCAGTTGTTACATGTTCTGTATACGAGACACTGACCACTGGTTGGTTATACAAGTCATATTAAAAATTTATGAATGTTAATTCTCGCAGCAAAAAATATTTCCATCTATCTCACATTCATACCGCGAAGATCGATTGTGATTTTTTGGCTTTCCATCATTGTGTTGATATCATATTTTATGACCCATGTCAAATATGAATTACTTACTAGTGAATTGTTCTGTCGAATCTGAGGAATTCCTTGTATTTTTTTGACATGGTTATGTTAAATGCAGGGACATAACAACCACGTTTCCGAGCTTTGTATTCAACTCCGAAGTTGATGAAATCGCTACGTAAAATCCGATGTGCTGATGAGCTTTGTATGGATGAATGGTAGAGCTGAAGCCTGTGCCAGTGTAGATGGGTCCAGTG
>CM060867.1:11480072-11641285 GCA_030737845.1 Acorus calamus | reverse complement strand
GATCACAAAATCCATGACAGACAGATGATAAATTGATAAAACTCTGGCTACAATGTACCTCTTCAGATGTGGTGTGGATGGCCAAGCCATTGAGCAAATGAGTATAGCTGTAGAGCTTGGTGTATGACCCTCTTTGAAGAAGAGAGTCCAAGATGAGGTCATGTTTTGCAACCATGCTCTCCTTGTACAATTTAACATCATCACGGGTCCTATAAAAAAGAAGTTACACCTATTCTGATTTGTGAGGGAACAAAGACACAAATATTGACAAACACTTCAAACACTAACATGGGATGAGTTTGTTTGGCTTTGTGAGAAACCATAGGGTCCCCCTCCATGAGCACTATGAAGACTTTTGCCTCCAGCAGGGAAGCACTGATGAAGATCATGATGAAGAGAATTATGGATGCCATTGATGACATGATGAAGTCAGAAGAACCTATTCAATATGGTGACTCTCTTGCATTGCCAAAGAGTACATATTGTCTCATCCATCATCATCTTTGGGTGACTTTTTTGGTAGGTTCAAAGCTAGATAAAATAAACCCCAACTATGGTGTTTGCTAGGGTTATGGTAGGCACACACAAACTTCATGCATCAAACACATCCTCCATTCGCATTAGATGCATTTAATGTTTTGAAAAGTGCATTAAATTTTTGCACGTGTGAAATTTAGTTATAACCGTTGATTGAGGTATTAAATTAGAGTCAACCATTGAATGCATAAACATTTTGTGTGATGCATTAGTGTTTAAGATCCAATTGATTATAGACCACTGTTTTTTTTTTTGAGAATATGTAGATGAATGCTACTTCGATTTCATTCCAACTGAAGTCTCAAATATCTGAAAGGAAAGGGGGAGACAAACTGACAAAGTAAAAAAAACAACAAAAGAAAAATGTTAACAAAGGAAAGGAGGATGACATGGAACAGTTAAATGTGTTTATCACGGGTGCCTTGTGGTCTAGAAAAAGATATTATCATTGCTTGATGATTCTTTTGAGAATGGACACCCCCACTAACATATAACCATAAGCACCACCCTTATCTCTATCCCCACCACTTACAAATTCTTTTTTGGTTGGTGGGGATAATAGGGAAGAGAGAGTGTGGGTGGCTGTGAGCAAAGGAGATCAGATGAGTTGGGGAGGGGGGGGGGGGGGGAGAGAAGAGAGGGGTGTTAGAGGGGGGGTGACAGAGGATAGAGAGGGCGGAGGATCTCTCTGTCTCATTCCTCGCTCTTCCCCTTCCCCTTCCCAGGCTTCTCCCCCCCACCCTCCTCAACATGTTGTCGCCCACCCCCCCCCCCCCCCCCCCGCCTCCCCCTTCCTTGGCCCCATCCACGGCCTCCTCTAACCCCTTCGTTCACCACCCCCTTCCTCCTTCCTTTCTCTCTCCCCCTCTTTCTCTTCTTATTTCCCCCTCCCTCTACTGTCCCCACCACCCAAAAAATTGTAGGTGGTGGTGGTGGATATATGAGTAACGGTGATAGTTGATTCTTTTTTCCTCCCCCCTCACTCTATCTAAGTTTCACCTTTTAGGCATGTCTATGATTACTGGAAAGTCGAGTTAGATATCTAATCTATTAAGCAAATTTGCAAAGGATCCCTAACAACTACTGTTCGATTTGAAGTGAGGGTAAATATTTTACTTAAGAAAGAAAGGTAATGCTTGCCCCAGAGTATTTCGGTTTCATTTTCAATTGAAGCATTGTTCAAGTTAAAGGCCTCTTGATGAGTAGGACGACGGGAAAATGATGTATTGCGGGCTCGTCTTGAAAATTCTCACATGGATGAAAATTAGGTGAAGACCAAATTACATAAAAATGATGCATGTTATGCATCTGTTCTTATTCAAAATTTTGTTAATAATGCTGGTGCCAAACTTTAGTTAGCAACTAGAGTTATTGGAACATACATGATACATAAATAGTCACATAGACAAAACTTTCTTAACCCCCCATGGTACTAGTCACATAGATGGCCAGGGGAACACTCACAACATGCCCACGGTCACCTTCAAACATGACCTCTCCAAATGCAAATTCATTGATCGCACGCGTCGCGGTCAGCGAGATCCTCACATGCTCCGCCCCACCCTTCTCGACCGCGAACACTTGAGGCGCCACCCTCACCGACACCCCGCTCGGCTCCCGCACCGTCACATTATACGTCTCCCTCTCTCCCCCCACATTGGTCAGCCTCCGCATCACCCGCCTCGACCCAACAAGGTTCGAAACCGTCACGCTCGGCGCGTTGAGGTCCGAAGACCACCCCTCCTCCCCGTCCTCGCACCCGATCCCGACCGCGCGCCTCACCGAATTCCCGTCCACGCCGACGCCCGCGCACAAGAACCGCACGTAGTCCTCAAAGCGCGCGTCGAACACGAGCCCCGGGTCGAGCGCGCGGGCCGGACTGATGAACCCTGCGCCGTAGTCGAACGGGCCCGCGGGCCCGCGCGAGCTCCCGCGGTCGGCGAGGATGGTCGCGGTTGCTGTGGTCGACAATGCGGATGTGACCATGGCGGGCGTCCAGCGCGGGTTGCGCTGCTTGATGAGGGCGGCGACGCCCGCGACGTGGGGCGCGGCCATGCTCGTGCCCGAGAGGAGCGCGAAGTCTTGGCCCACGCAGAAGGGGTCGCCTCCGCTGCTCGGGCTCCAGGCCGCCCAGATGTCGGTCCCCGGGGCCATGAACGTTGGTTTCAACACGTCGGCCTTCTGGAGGAGCGCGTTGTTCACGTCGGGTCCCCGCGACGAGTAGGACGCCACGACCGGGCCGTGCCCGGTGTAGACCGCGCGCCTGCCGTCGAGGATCCTCGCCGTCGCCCCGAAACGCCTCACGCGTCCGCCTCTGCCCCTCGCGGTGTTCGTGTTGTAGTAGCTCCACAAGGCCTGCATTCACAGAACAAACGCGCATATTTAAAATTGAAGTGTCGAAGCTCTTATTATGGGTCGGGTTCGCACGCACCGAAGAGGCTTGATTGGTCTCTAATAGGATGCCGGGGACAGGGAAGCTCAGGGTGGCGGCAGTGGCGTGTACAAAGGGGCTGAAATCGGTGTCCAATGTGAGTATGAACCCTGCCGCGCCGATCTGCGCATGGTCTCGGCGACGACGGAGATGCTCGCTGATATGTCAATGAAGTCCATCGTGTACGAGCATATGATGATCTTCCCGCGCGCGAGGCCGCGCGCGAACACCTACGGCCGTGACAGTCCTCCAGTTTCATCAGCATGTCGATCGAGTTCCGCCGGATGATGTCCCTGGCCGACGCGATCGGGATGTGCGTCGCCCTAGACGTCGGAGCTTCATTGAAAGTTCGAGAACGGTAAATCAAACAATCGGCATAGCTGTGTGAATTGATGAGATTTCATCAGTACGCGTGGATGTGGATGGATGATAACAGTCTTGTCCCTCGTTAGAAAATGGACACGTGTTATTCATCTATATATATACACATGTACTGATAGAATTCTCGTCAGTATGTATTGATATGAAAATTTTCATTAAAAATTCAAGATCGTAATTAAACAATCGTAATTAATTTTTGTGCATATTGATGAGATTTCTATTAAGATGTGTGTGGATGTGTATAAGTGACAACAATTGTCCCTTTTATTAATAAATTGAAATGCGTAATTCATCCATACACGCACACATGTATTGATAGAATTCTTATCAGTATGTACTAATATGAATTTTTTTGTGAATGAGAGGATTTGAGTGCTTTACGAGCAAGTCCGGAGCCGGGGAGGATCCGTCCATTGCCGAGTTCAATCGAGTTGTTGTACTTGCGGTCGGTGTCGGCGGCGGCCACACTGACGATCCACGGGCTGAATGAGAGGACGGAACTGGATGACGGGCCGCCATTGCCGACCGCTTGGATGACTAACACTCCCGCTTTTACGGCGAAGAGGAGTTCAATGTCGAGCACGTTGAGGAAGGCGGAGGGGCCTGCCGGGACGGTTGCCGGGCCGATGGAGAGACTCAGGATATCCACTCCATCTTCTACTGCCTGAGACAGTGAAAATAATATGACTTGTATCAAAACATAATCATCCCCCGCTTGTGTATTATAATAGATGTGGAATACATAGTATAGGAGCTTTGTCTACAAAGGATAGGTGGGGGGTATAGATGAGTCTAAATAGGTGGAAATAAATTGTTATTGATATTTTAAGTCCCTCGTGTAATTGTGTTATTCCACATAATCTATTTCATGAGTGTTGTTATACTAAGTCATTTCACAGTCTTAAATACAGTCTTATATAACTTATTAGAAAAAATTTACATTTTTAATAAATGATCATTCAATTCATTAAAGTATATGTTTCACATTTTATAAAATTACATATCTCATTTTAAATAATGTATATGAAATATGCGTAAAATATTCATCATCTATTAACAAAAAATTTATTAAAAGGGTTATTTAGATTTACTAGGTATTTTTAGGGGGTTTTATGAATTTTAAGAAAAATCAGAGGGTTATATAGATTTCAGTCAGATTTCAGGGGTTGCATGGATCTTTCCCTTATAATTATTATCTTTTTTGTATGCAAATTAAACAATAATTCAGAATATTAGATAACAAGATTATACCTGATCGACCGCTGCAACCACATCTGACATGTAACCCCCGAATGAATAAAGAGCTTTATAAACGCCAGCCTACCAATGGAGACATTTTAATTTTTGAAGAACAAAGATGATTTTTTCTTTTGTATTGTGTATAAGTTGGTGTGTATAAGTTACTCACTGAGCTCCAGGTGCCATACCACTTGCGTAGCCATAATTGAAACCATTCACCATCACAGGCGTCCTATAGTTTCCAGCAGCCGTCGCTGCAGCGTGGGTATTGGAAATTGAAAGAACAAAATCGAGTGTTAGCCCCATATACTTTAACTGGCCTTGCCTTCCATGGCCATCGGCGTCGAATGGAGATGCATAGTCGCGCGCGGCGTTGAAGTCACCGTTGGCTATCACCCCATGGGCAAAGTATCGGGCGGCGGCTATCTTGCCACCGCAAACACTCCTCGGGAAACCTCTCCCTGTCTCACATGTTCCGTTGAAACCGTTGTTTAAGCCTGTCTATTATTTAAAAAATATTCGTTATTGTTGTATAATATAAAAAAAGAAAAAAAACTCGTCCACATCTCAAATAAAATAGCTATATCCAAAAGATTTAGGATGATATTATATTCAAAAAATATCCATGTGCAAACTAGTACCATATTATTATTTATTTTATTAGTATATACATATTTATGGATTAGTACAAGTCTTTTTTATGTCTATATCTAAATATTTAGTTATCCGAATTTGAATATGATATCTCTGAGATACAATACATATATATATTTTTGTAGATATCAGCTCATATATCAATATACATGCCTGTCCTTTTTTTATCCACTCTGTTGACAAGCTTATTATCGTTGGATCTGTGCCGCTTGGAATACCTTTCATTGGAGAAGCTGGGATGGTGCGGGTTAATGCCGGTGTCTATCATGCCTATCACCACCCCCTCGCCGGCGTGCGGTGCCCCGCCTAGCGAGGGCCACACGGAGGACGGGATGCCGAGGTAGTCCGACGTGTGCGTCGTGAGCTTCTCCATCTTCACGTCCTCGTGCACGGCTTGCACCCCTCTCGCACTGCGTAGGATTTCGATGGCCTGCGAGAGGATTGATAGTGGAGTGTAAGGTAATATATCATTTAATGAAAAAAAAAATTTAAGCTCCAATGTACCTCTTCAGATGTGTGGATTGCAAAGCCATTGAGCAAATGAGTGTAGCTGTAGAGCTTTGTGTATGACTCTCTTTGGAGAAGAGAGTCTAAGAAGAGGTCATGTTTTGCTGCCATGCTCTCCTTGTAGAAGTTAACATCTTCATGGATCCTATAAAAATAACTTCTTTAAAATAATGATGAGGGAACCAAAAAGAGAAACAATATTGACAATTGCTTTTAAAACACTAACAAGGGAGGAGTTTGTTTGGCTTTGTGAGAAACCATTGGGTCACCTTCCATGAGCAACATGAAGACCTTTGCCTCCAGCAGGGAAGCACTGATGAGAGAGATGAAGATGATGAAGGCAGCCATGGATACCAACCATGACAAGATGAAGACAGCAGAGTCTATTCACTTTGGTGATTCTCCTGCATTGTTACAAGTACATATAATTTTCTCATCCCTTAATCATTGTGTGGATTTGTGGTAGATACAAATATGGGATAAAATAATTCCAAGCTCTGGTGTTTGCTATGGTTATAGTAAACACAAAATTTTCATGCATCAAACACGCTCATCATTCATGCATTTCCCATTTTGGAAGAAGTTTTTTGTTCCCTTTCTCTCCTGTACCTACCACATGCATGCGTGCGATAAGGCATATTAAAAATGTATTCTTATGGTAAATTCTAAACAGCACCTTTTTCATTTTCACCCAAAAAAGGGGAACTGGTTAGGATGACCTAACCAAGCAATTCTTTATTCTTTTCTGTTACCATCACTTTGTGAAGGGAAGGCTTTATAGCAGGTCACCACAACATTGGAAAAATGACATAACATGACTAAAAATGATATAACATGACTAAATGAGAATGAGTGTATTAAAAATGTATTCTTATGGTAAACTCTAACCAGCACCTTTCTCATTTTCACCCAAAAAAGGTGCACTGGTTAGGCTGACCTAACTAAGCAATTCTTTATTCTTTTCTGTTACCATCACTTTGTGAAAGGGAAGGCTTTACAGCAGGTCACCACAACATTAAAAATATGATATAACATGATTAAATGCGATTGCAGCAATGAATTGTGCTCTCTTGCGTCAATGATGCTTGGTTCTTTGTTGCCGAGTATACTCCCAGAGGGCGATGGCGCCACTAACATGAACATTTAGTGACCTGATGATGCCAAGCTGAGGAATCTCAATACATGCATCTAAATGTGGATTATATCGACGGGTATGCCCTCCCTTTCACGTCCAAGTACCAGGACCTGAACACATATTTCATGAATGGAAGGTCAGTGGATGTTAATTGGGCCAAGAAGAAAATTGATGTTTCATTGAGCACGACTTACTGTTTTTTTCGGGAAGGAGAATCTGTCAAGGGGCGTGCTGTTCGCAGTCTGTCCAAGCCTAAGATAGAGTAACCCTCTCGTCTTTTCTTCTCCAAGTAAATTTTCATGGTGCTTACCGGAACCTCTATGATTGGAACCCACTTCTCAGCAGTCACCCTAGAAGGAAATAAGATATCAAGTTATAGTGAGCATCACTTGCAGATTGTCTGGTTTCCTCTCCTTTTTAACTTCTTTTAAATGACTAAAAATTATTAAAGAACATGCAATGGAACAGAAAACAAACATAAACCCTGACAAATAGCTAGTTGAATATAGGTGAACATCAAACATCCACTTTTCCTTAGCAAGTTTCTTTCTTTGTTATGATGAATGTGATTGAAAAATACTTACATTCGAAGAAAAAATAGATTTAAGAATGAGAGTCTACAAGATGCATGAATGAGGGATTCTGGGGAACAGACAAGAATCTGCATAGGTGTGGCGGGATTTTGAGATAAATTTGTGGCAAAAATTACAAAGGGCAGGATCAGCTTCAAAAGTTCAGTGTTTTTCAACAGTAACCACAATTGGAAAAAGAAGTTTTGAAACAAAAATTAACAATGGAAACCATATTTTAGGATTCATCGAAAATATGGTATGTCATCATAATGTCCATTCCCATCGCATATTTTAGTTCTTTCCAGAAGGGGGGAGGGAGGGGGCTCTGGTCAAGCAAAAGTAACCAGAGTTGAAAGCAAAAGGTCATTGATACCATATAATTATGCAATAAAAAAAATATCACATTGAAATCAAGCCTCAGCATTGTTTTAAACCACATAATCTGGGATTATAAGACTATGCTGTATCATAATTCATGAATTTTACCCAATGAGTTGGAATTGTTTGTCATGTACAATACTTGCATCAGCGACAGCCAGACCTGCTGCTTGAAAGACCTGAAAGTATGTCAAAAACAATCACACAAGCATGCATACAAAATCGGGTTGAATATTAGGCAAGACGTTGACAAACACACAGATGGGTTGCATTAAATCAGACCTCACAGGTCCGCGCCAATCCAGCAAGATTAGGAATGCGATCAAGCAGCGATGCTACAAGGATGAGCTGCTGCCTATTTTCTCTTATCTTTTCTATAGCCGTGCTTCTAGAGTGCAACACCATACTGAGAAGCTCATCTTCTTTCTCCATATCTGCCATTAACATTGAAATTTGGAACAAATCATGATTTAGTGGCACAAGTTAGCTTCCCCTGTCTAAATGAAAAGCTCATGAATAACATGATAAGAGCCTTCACCGAGAAAAATGAACTTTTTCATTCCACCTTAATTCCTTTTAATCTTCCATGTAACATCTAAACTTAGTAATACTTGGATACCATTCTTGCTTAGGCACTCGAGTCAGATATTATTCCAGATGTGGGTGCAATATATACCAGGGATCACCCACACCAATTCTTAAGTTCATTTTTTTTGTTGACTAGAGCAAAAGATATTTTGGAATTTCTGCACCGAACATTCATAGGGTGTGTTTGTGCACAAATTTGAAAGGAAAATGAAAGAAAGTGGGAGAATTTGAGTCAAAAGGAAAGTGGTGGAAAGTAAAACATTTTTCCTTTGACCAATTTTTATGGTGTTTGTGCATGTGGTGAAAAAGATTTCCATTACTTTCTCTCAATTCCCACTTTTTCTAATAAGACAAAATAGGAGGGAAAAAATGATGGAAATTTTTTTTTTCTTTCCATTCGTTTGACACAAACACTAGATTTTTGGATGGTCAAAGGAAACATTTTCACTTTCCCTCACTTTCCCTTTGGCACAAACACACCCATAGTATAAAAAAAAATTATAATTTACTAAAATTTATCAAGCCATTTAATTTTTCCCTTCTGTGATACTTGCTATCTGTGTTAAATTATATAATCAGGCTATTTGCAAATGTTGATAATGGATAGGCACACAATTGTAAACAGATACCAAAATGAGTAAAACCTGAACTTTTAATCATCCCTTGTATTTATCCAAGGCTTTTATGTACATAGAATTAGTGTGCTCATAAACAACAATCATGTTTCCACATTCTATACTGTTCCAACTTCTATGCACTGAATCCATTAAAAAATACATCATTGAGAAAAAAAGATACATTTTTTCCGAAAAATTGGAAAAGTTAATAACCTTCCTAACTCCATTTTTTTCATTTCAGTCTTTTACAAGTGACTAAAAAACTAGAATGGTTTTCAAATGCTGACATGACACCTACAAGACTTGTTAGACGCATAGTTCACAAAATAAACAACTCCCCTTAAGATTTTTTATTAAACAGATCCTTGATGTTCGGTTGTACCTGATAGTGTGGGAAAATTGAAGCCACGTACAGAAAAACTAGCACCATCATATTCCGTCAGGTTCTCATGTTTCTGAAGAGTGGCTTTCTTTTGAAAATCCACAGATATAGAATTAGAAAATTCCACAGGCAAACTCTCTGCATCATCCTTTAGAGACTCTCTGGTATCTCTAACTGCTAGGCACTCATTCTTTATGTTAATGACATCATTAGCCATGGAACATCTAAGATCCTCTCTAACATCCTGCAACATTCCTGAGTTAGGATTTTTAGTCTTCAAATAGCACACATTAGGGTACTTTAAAAAGGGGGGGATGTATAAACTGCATGAAGCTTACATTTAAAAAGGTAATCACACGCTCCATGAGAGAAGTCGTCACGCATTCAAATCCAGACGCCTTGATGGGTAAAGATAAAATTATTATGGACCATAATGATGTTGATGGGTAAGTTTAAGAGTTGTGTGCGTGTACAATCATGTGGATATGATAATCAAGTCAGATAACTAGTACCTCATTCTGAGCAGTGAAAATTCCATAAGGGGAGGCTGAGGTCTTCGGATCAAAAGCATCAAGGAACCCTTCCATGGATGTCCTTAGCCTGGAATGAACAGTCAAATTATTATAGAAACACAAAGAAGTTTCTTATAAGGATAGTATTTACTAGAGATATTGCACAAATATATACTGGCCAAACAAAAGAATATTAAGCAACTGGGTTGTTAAAAAAATGTGAATATCTGAGCATTAAGAAGTCTAATATTGTATACTTCCCTTTCCTGGCACTTGATGTCCAAATTGTAAACAAATTCATATTTCCAAATTGGTTCTTCAGTTTTCATACGTAAGAATTCCACAGACATTTCTAAGGGACATGCCCTTTCATTTGTTGAACAAATGAGCTTTAATCAATTGAAAATCAGGAGGACAGGAAATTGAATATGAAACTTCTTATAGTTGCATCCATGTAGATGCAGCTTCTAGCTTAATTCTGAAGTTCTCCAATGAAATAAATAATAATAAATATGGATACACACCGGGAGTACTTGCAATAACAAACATGTGGTATCACCTTACACACTCAGTATTTCCCATCAAATACGATCTTAAGTCCATGAAGCACTTCTTCTCTAATGGCAGAGCCTCTAAATTGTTGAATTCCAAAACTGGTGTTAATTTGCAAAGAACTTGGTAAACAAGTAGCTGCAATACAATGTACAGCATCAATAAATCAGAACTCTATTTACATATGTAGATAAAAGCACACCTGAATCGTCATGACACTCACAAGTATTTACCTGAGTAAAACAGCGTAAACTGTGATGATGAGATGTCAAAAATGGAACTATTGGGGGAAGTAATTCATTCAGATGCTTTATTTGAACAGGCAAGTCATGGGCATGGAGAATTACATTGGCAGCAATAAAAACATAAGATGAAAGTGCCTGCAGTGGATGTAAGCGATGTTAACATCACAGAATTGACAGCATTTTTACCAACAAAAAAATAAAGCAAAAGGAGAGGCCTATGTAACCATCTTTCTACCTGAGGCCTCATATTGTAGTCATGAAAAATTGGGATCAACTGTTCCTCAGTCTGCAATAATCATAAGTAGCAATCCATGTTATGAGGGGGAGTGACAAATAATTGCCCAAGTAAAAACTGATATATCAAGGTAGGGATTCTCACAAGAAAATAAAAAAATAAAGACAAAAAAATGAAGGTAACCATGAAGCACTTATTCCAAAAGGTTTTTCAAAACCTTTTCATTTAATGTGAATGGCATACTTAAGGATTATTTAAAAAATATGATTCCAGTTATACATATCATCCAAACCTATGACCAAGGTGCTCTTCATGAAATAATGTGGATGGCTAAATGGTGAATTCCCTATGGTAAACATCTTTAACTGCATAGACTTGAACCTAAAAAATACTATAGAAAAAAAAAACATAGAAATCCAAAGTCTCATTCCAGGAGATACAGTTACAAGGTGGAATGACCCAAGGCCAATATTCTACTTCCAAGTTCTCCACAAAGGAAGTTGTAGGGCCCAAAAATAAGGCCCATCCGTCAAGCTCCACGTAGCGGCGGCCCACGATCCGTTTAGAGCCGGCCTACGATCCATTGAAGGATGGCCCACGACCCGGATCATCCACCATAGTGGGTCCGGCCCGTCGACCGGTCAAAATCCTAATCCAGTCAAACTTGTTGACCTCCCAGATATGGCAATCCAATAAATCTAGATCTATCATAATCCTAATCCACTGGAATGCCTTAGGATGGGATCAATGCGAAGATCAACCCCTGAATCTTGGCAAATCTGGGGTGTGGGTAAGGTCAATCTCTATTAGATCAGATTGATGACCATGATCTGGAATCCCATCTAATCCACAAGGATGTGATCTCCATATCCAAAAAACACTATAAAAATGAACTACATATGACTTGATCCCCAGAGGCAAATAGAGGGTACGTAGGCAACCTAGAGGAATATCTCAAGATTCAGTCCAAAAACAATTTCTCACCACATCTTGTAGAGAGGGAAGCCGACCAAACAAAGGAAGAGACAGGGAGGAGCGGAGAAGACGGATCTTGGCGGCACGAATCCGGATAGTCGATTTCCGGCCCTCCAGCTTGGCGCGCCAGGTAGGGGGCGTGCATGATTGTAATCATGCGTCCCAGGAAGAACCTTCCGTCCCTTTCACCCCCGGTGACCCGATCTGCATTGCGGACTGCCTTGTCCGACCCCGGAGGTCTCCCGAGAGACGTACCGCGCCCCAATGGTGACCATCCGCGGCACAACGCTGACGAAGCCGGTGAAGCCGAGGCGACAGAGCTTCGTTGGGCCATGGATGAGATGCGCCGCGAGAATGAACGCCTTCGCAACCTGCTGGACAACCCGTCGGAGCAGGGAGCCAGGCCGCATGACCAAATGCCTAAAGGGAGCATTCTGCCCGTGCAACTCAATCCTCCATTACCGTGCGGACGCCAGCCTAGCAAGGAACACCCGGCAAATCGTGCCCACAACGAAGAGCCCATCAGGAGGACCGGGGACTCCGAGAAGATCTGATGAAGGCGGTCGACCAGAAGTTCCGTACCATGAGACCACGCATCGCCACTGATCATGCACTCCAAACAGCAGAGTTGATTCACTTGTCCACATTATCGGTGGACATCTTCCGCACCCCTCGTCCGGAGAAATTCACTCCCCCGACATTCAAGCTCTACGAGGGGAAGACGGATCCTACAGAACACCTCTTCTTCTTCCCCACTCTGACCCATTGGTCGTTACCCTCTTTATCTGCACAGGTTCAAAGTATTATGATCGACGGAGGAAGCAGCGCCGATATCTTTTTCCTCAGCGCCTTTAACCGTATGGGTTTAGGCACTGAGATCATAGAACGTTCGAGTCCGCCCCTAGCCGAGTGCGACGGGAAGAGGATTACTCCAATTGATGTGGTGACCCTTCCGGTCACCGCAGCCGACCGCACCCTGGACGTCGACTTTATCGTAGTGGATTCCCCCACAGCTTACAACGCTATTATGGGACGGGACTGGATTCACCGCATGGAGGGCGTACTGTCAACGTTACACCAAGTTATGCGCTGTCTAGCCAAAGATAGTTGCTCAATCATCGACATCCGTGGCGATCAGGTCACAACAAGGCGTTGCTGCACGATTGCCTCGAGTGCAGCCGATCCGCTGCCTCGGGACAATCCCCCCTCACCACCATAGCAATTAGCTGACTCGCCACTGAAGTGGGTGCGGGCTTTCTCTAAGGAAGCATTGAGCCTCCCACTCTTGGGCCGGTCGAGTCCATTCCCTTGGACGCACTCTTCACTGACAAAACCGTTCAAGTAGGAAGTCTCCTTCCCCCGAAGACAGAGACACCCTGCTAGCCCTACTGCGGGCCAATCGAGACATCTTTGCCTGGACACACAGCGACATGCCTGGTATCGACCCTTCGGTCGCCGTCCACGAGCTCAATGTCCGTCCGGGCTCAACTCCCATCAGATAGAAGCAACGGCGCTTCACCCCCAAACGCAACAAGATCATATCGGACGAAATCGATCGTCTTCTCGAGGCAGGGTTCATCCGAAAAGTTCATTATCCCGATTGGATCTCCAATGTCGTCATCGTTGAAAAGAACGGCAAATGGAGAGTTTGCATCGACTTCGTCAACCTTAATAAGGCGTGCCCTAAGGATGGTTATCCTCTTCCCAAAATCGACCAGTTGGTCGACGCGACAGCCGGGTATCATCGCCTATCCTTCTTGGACACCTATTCAGGATACAACCAGATCCCTCTGCACCCGAGAGACCAGGAGAAGACAGCGTTCATCACCGAGCGTAGATAGCGTTCATCACCGAGCGTGAGCTCTACTGTTATATGGTCATGCCGTTCGGATTAAAGAACGCCAGAGCCAAGTTTCAGCGATTGGTGAACAAAGTTTTCCGCAACCTCGTCGGGCGAACCGTCGAAGTTTACATCGATGATACGGTCATAAAGAGTCATTCTCACCATGATCGTCTAGTCCATTTGACCGAGGTCTTCAACACCCTTAGAGCGCATCGTATGAGGTTAAACCCAGTGAAATGCTCTTTCGGGGTCTCCTTCAGTCATTTTTTGGGTCACATCATCCACCGACAAGGGATAGAAGCCAGCCCAATAAAAATCAAGGAGCTTCGTTGATCCCCTTCGCCAAAATCGGTGTGTAATGTGCAAGTGATTACGGGACGGGTCGCAGCACTTTCAAGGTTCATCTCCTATCTCTCGGATCGCTGTCGACCGTTCTTCCAAGCCGTCAAAGCAGGCAAAGGAATGAAATGGGAAGAGACACAACAAGCTGCATTCCGCGAGTTAAAGGAACACCTTGCTCAACCGCTGATCATGTCGGTCCTGGCAGAAGGAGAGGAGCTCTACTTGTACCTTGCAGTCTCCACCACCTCCTTTAGCGCAGCGCTCTTCCGCGAGGACAAGGGCTAGCAACACCCCCTGTTTTATACCAATAAGTCCATGTCAGACGCCGAGAGTCGTTACTCCCTGATCGAGAAGCTCATTCTCGCATTTGTGGTAACCAAACGGAGGTTGCGGCACTACTTCGAGGCGCATCGCATCGTTGTCCTCACCTCACACCCTATCCGCGTGTTCCTTCATAAGCCGGACTTGTACGGACGCACTGCGAAATGGGCAATCGAGTTATCACCATTTGATATCGATTACAAGCCCCGAGTTGCAATAAAAGGCCAAGTAGTGGCGGACTTCCTCCTTGAATTTGATCCCTCAGATGAGATGGAGCAGTCGATGACCCTCCGCACCTCCTGGACTGGTGGACCTTACATGTCGATGGTGCATCCAACCACAGGGGGCACAGAGCCGGGATCATAATTCATACACTCGACGGGACCAAGCTAGAACAGTCACTCAGACTCGGTTTCATAGCATCCAATAATGTCGCCGAGTACGAGGCGCTGCTGGCTAGGCTCCAACTCGTCAAGGCACTCCATGTCAGGTACTTGCGTGTATATTGCGACTCTCAATTGGTGGTTTTACAGGTCGATGGCACCTACGTTGCCAAGGACCCAAGGATGGAGCGGTACCAACACATGGCGACCGAGCTGTCCAAAAAGTTCTTTGGATTTGAGGTTCATTACCTCCCGAGAAGCGACAACATCGCGGCTGACTCTCTCGCCACATCAGCCACCGACGAAGGCGGGTATTGGGTCCATTCAGAAGTGCTTGAGCTCCCTTCCATCGATCCTGCCCCCTTGGTCGGGGTGACTCAACGAGAGTCTCCTTGCTGGATGAATGAGATTGAGGCCTTCATTCATGACGGAACCCTACCTACAGACACCGTCGAGGTCCTCAAGGTGAGGCGTCGCTCCACAAGGTACTCAATCATCGACGTGGTGCTGTATCGACGCAACAGAGACGGACCGTTCTTGAGATGCCTCGCTAAGAATGAAGCTGAGCCCCTAATGGAGGAAATTCATGAAGGATCTTTCAACGACCATTCTTCCGGGCGGTCGTTGACCCATCGGATCTTGACTCAGGGTTATTACTGGTTGACGCTCCGTAAAGACGCCCTCGATTTCGCATGACGGTGTAAGCAGTGCCAGTTACATCCCCCTCTCATACACCTCCCGGCCGAGGATCTACACACCCTCATTGTCCCATGGCCCTTCGCGCAATGGGGGATGGGCATCACTGGACCGTTCCCGGTCGCCGTAGGGGGGAAAAGATATGTGCTCCTAGCAACCGACTATTTCACTAAATGGGTTGAGGCGGAGGCTTACAAGACCATAATGCACTCCGACATCAAATATTTCTTGTGGAAGCACATTATTTGCAAGTTCGGAGTACCCAAGACCGTGGTCGCGGACAACGGGACGCAGTTCGCAAACGCTCCTATCCAGGAGTTTTGCAAGAAATATGGCATACGGCAGCAGTTCTCCTTCCGTGCGTACCCGCAAGGGAATGGGCAGGCCGATGTCACCAACCACACCATCTTCAGCTTGAAAAAGAGGCTTGAGGACCGGAAGGGCGATGGCTTGAGGAACACCCAGGAGTCTTTTGGGCGTACCGCACTGCCCGAAGAAAGCCCACAGGGGAAACCCCATACGCCCTCACCTACGGAATAGAGGCGGTCATCCCCACTGAGGTTGGCCTCCCAACTCTGCGAAGCTCGCTTGCTGACTCCGAACAGAACGACGCGGCCCTCACCCAAAACCTCGCCTTGCTCGAGGAACGAACAGAAGCCACCCTCATCCGCTTGGCTGCCTACCAAAGCCAGCAAGCCCTTCACTTCAACCAAAAGGTGCGCCCCCGATCGCTCATGCATGGCGAGTGGGTGCTCCAACGCGTCACCGATAACACTCGTGAACTCAATGCCGGGAAACTCGGGGCCACCTGGGAAGGTCCGTACGAAGTGGTGGAGGCTTACGGCAAGGGGGCATACAAGCTTTGCACACTCGGAGCTCAAAAGGTATCCATACCAACACCATGGAATGCCATGAACTTGAGAAAGTATTATGTGTAAGCCGGATGGCTTTTGAATAATGTTTCAAGACTATTTATGATCAATTCATTCCTTTAATTTGTTCATATATGGATGGATGTTTATAAGTCTCTATTTAACATATGGACTTCGCCCCCCCCCCCCCCCCGAGAATGTACAACCGGGGGTCATACCAGCCCGGATCTAGCCACACGCATGCCGCGGGTCAGGACGGGAACGGGGCACCCATTCACCCCCGGAGTGCACGGTCATATACGGACCATCAAATCCCTCCACGGGTGACACCGTTAGTCGGTTCAAGCCAGAGAGAGGGGAGGGTCCCACAGGGTAACGCCGTTAGTTGGTTCAAGCCAGGGACCCAACCCACTGCTTCCCACAAGGTGACGCCGTTAGTCGGTTCAAGTCAGGGATGCAATTCACAGGGTCCCATAGGATGACACCGTTAGTCGGTTCAAACCAGGGACCCGACCCACTGCTTCCCACGAGGTGACGCCGTTAGTCGGTTCAAGCCAGGGATGCAATTCACAGGGTCCCATAGGGTGACACCATTAGTCGGTTCAAGCCAGGGACCCGACCCATACGATCCCATAGGGGGACGCCATTAGTCGGTTCAAGTCAGGACCCACTGTTTCCCACAGGGCAACGCCGTTAGTCGGTTCAAGCCAGGGACAAGCGAAATTCCCCCAAGGGTGACGCCGCAAGCCGGTTCAAGTCAGGGGGAAGGGAAAGACCCCATAGGGCCATGCCGTCCTCTTGGTTCAAGCCAGGGGTACGACCCAGAAACTCCACAAGCCGTGTCGTTCGCACGGTTCGCGATAGGGGGACGACCCAGACCCTGCTGTTAGCCAAGGTCAAAAAGGCGACATGAAGAACCCCACTGCGAGCAAGACCAAGCTTGTAGGACAAGTCCAACTTGGGGATTGTGGCACGGTCAGGCCTATGCCTAGGGGGCAGAACGGGACTCGGATCATTCTCGCAATCCAAACGAGCCCTAAATCCTTCTCGGGGTCGTGCACAATTCAAAACGACTCAGACAAAGGTACAAGTTTGAATAATAAAAATTCTTTTTATTGATATTTTTTCTATATCTATTACAAAAGGGGAAGATAAATTACCACCATCGCCGAGTACCACTCGAGCGATAGCGGCACCAAGAGGGGAGCTCGGGGTATTGCCTCGGGCCGAAACCTTCCGCCGCATCGACTGAATCCGGATAACATCGCCGCGGGTGGCCCTCCGACAAACTGGCAGAGTCCCAGCCTTCGCGGAAGCTCCTGGCGCAAGTCACCCTCCAACGAGTACGACTACCAGTACTCGGCCGAGCGCCGATACTCATCACGCTCGGCCTCTAGCCGGGATACTTGGGCCACGGCGCGCATCACCGAATCCTCGACGCAAGCGAGAGCACCCTAGGGGCAGGGACGGGACTAGCCGAAGCACGATCTTCGACGTCCTCGAAGTCCCAGTTGATCTCGTTATCGTCTTCCCCCTCCTCCCCGGAAGAGGACTTGGGGTCCGCGCCAAGATGACGACCACCGGCTTGCGATGGACCCTCATCCCCCGGCGGTCTCCGCGCACAACACAACGCCAGCAACCCTTCGCCATCGGCCATCGGGTGTGCATGTCAATCGACGAGGGGAACAACGCGGACCAAACTAGAGTCTTGACGGCTGGAATAACCGTCAACTCCATAAAATGGGTCCGGGAGGCCGACAACTCCCTCCCCAGGTCAACGCGCCCTGCATGGCACGGTAGCATGCATGTAAAGCTCCAAAAAAAAAAGATAAAGGTAGAAAGAGAGAGTGCAAGTACTCACCGAGGGTCCCGAACCTCGTGGGCACAGGTGGCACACCTCAGATCGGGAATTGCCACGCCCCCACCGAGGGCAACGGCCTCTTCCTTCCACCTCCGGTCGACGTCCGAAAGAGAGAACGGGAAACGACGCCGACCATTGGCAACGAAGTAGAAGCGACGCCTCTTGTGCGAACACACCGCAAAGCGGTAGCAATACTTGACCTCGGCGATCCCGAGGCCGTACCCCTGCATCTCATTCAGGTAGAGCGCCGCATGGAGGATCCGAAAGACGTTCGGATGCACCTGGAGCGATGCGAGACCGAAGCAGCTGAGGAGGGTGGGAATCAGAGATGAAGGGGGAGGTGAATGACGGAGAGGTGATGGTGAGAGAAGTATACCTCTCCAGGACGAAGCCCCTCCCCGTCCTCGATTCTGGAGGCGTAACGGACCCTCCTTTCGAGCACTCCTCTTGGAAGGCCAGCCATGGGAGACGAACGAAAGGACGAAAGCACAAAGAGAGAGAGAGAGTTTAGGAGGAGAGAGTCAAGCGATGGTTCGGCTAGCCTCCCCTCACCTCCATTTATAACGAAGGCAGCGACCATCCCGATCTTCGAGCGCCTGCTCACCCGTCCACGTGTCCGCTAACGCCGCCCGAGCGTTAAGACACCTCGAGACGATGCGACGAGCCCCCCGGATGACGGCTCGAGGGAGAGGCAAGCGTTAATTCCCTCGGAAACCGTCACTTCAGTCAACGAGCGGACAACCGACGCGACCAAACGCCTTAACTCCCTCAGGAACCCACGCCTTCAGACGCGAACGACCCAGTTGACGTCAGCCTCTCGAAACCCTACGAGCCGCCGCGATAAAGAAACGCACGGAACCCAACGCTCAAGCACTCCTTGGATCGGCTTTACCACCCACCACGTGTCGCTCCAGAGAGTATTTTTCCACCAGACTGGGAGGCCTTCAATCCCAATCAGGTAGAAAAAGGGCGCATCTGTAGGGCCCAAAAATAAGGCCCATCCATCAGGCTCCACATAGTAGCGGTCCACGATCCGTCTAGAGCCGGCCTACGATCCATTGAAGGATGGCCCACGACCCGGATCATCCACCATAGTGGGTCCGGCCCGTCGACCGGTCAAAATCCTAATCCAGTCAAACTTGTTGACCTCCCAGATATGGCAATCCAATAAATCTAGATCTATCATAATCCTAATCCATTGGAATGCCTTAGGATGGGATCTATGAGAAGATCAACCCCTGAATATGATTTACATAATAGAACTTATATAGTCCTTTGAAACTGTTTGAAAAAAATGTAATTTTACATAAAATATGATTTAATAAAATTAGATTTCTGAAAAAAATCATTTTCTTTGTCTTTTAAAAAGATACACCTATAAATAAAAATAAATATTTTAACTAAATATGTTTTAAAAAAATTTAAGACGTCTTTTTTTTCTTAAAAAGAAAGGGAAATTTTTTAAAATAATCCTGCTAAAAAAGAATTTTAAAATTGACCCTAGGACAAAAGCATTTGCAAAATTAACCATACCCAGTTTGATCCCGATTAACACGCCAACGTGGTGCACTGATCTGCTGACAATGTGCCACGGTGGAGATATGATTAAATAATCACGTCTCCACCGACCCCCACGCGCAGCCCGCGCATGTCTCCAAAGGGAGATGTGCGTTTAATCAGGTCCCCTTCAAAGAGCATGATTTCAATAATACAAATTTTTTTAAAATAAAAAATTATCTTTTTAAATTGAATAATGTTGTAGAGTCTCATTTTCAACCTACAGTTCCAGTCTATATGTGTTTCAAATTTTTTAAAAATAATATATCAAATCTAATGAAATACATATTTCTATAAAAAAAATGAAACATATACTTCAATGAATTGGATAGATTTATTTATAAAAAAAAAATGAAACATATACTTCAATGAATTAGATAGATTTATTTATAAAAAAATGAAATAAATATTTTTTTTTTGTACATGAGGAGTTATTTTTTTAAAAATCTTACTATATAAAAAACAAAATTTGAAACAAAAATATAGCATATAAAAACTCACGTTTAAAACTGATTATGTAAAAATATATTTTTATAGAAATAGAATGAATTATCCAAATTTGAAATAAAAAAACAAAAATAAATACTATTCAAAGATCCATTCAAAATAAAAACAACCCATGCAAACATTCGTCCAAGAAAAACAAAACTCATGCAAACCTAGGGGTCGGCAACGGGCCTCACAGGCCGGGCCTGTGTTCGGGCCCACGGGTGGGCCTACGGGCCCAAATTCAAAACATTTTTTTTTATTTTACGTTATTTATTTGTATATAATGTTAAAATAACACAAAATTTAAAGTATAATGTTGAAAAAAATATTTATATCTATTGAATTTTCAAAATAAAAATATTAAATGAATTAATTACTTACAAAAATGAATAATTACATGTACCTAACTAGGTTGACACCTACATAAATGTTAATAATTTGTATAACTCAACCGCAATTCCAATAAAAATCACATGTTACTAGTTCATTGGATCACCCTCCATGGGCCTACGGGCCAACCCAAACGGCTCGGGCTCATGCGGGCCTACAGGCCGAGCTCGGGCCCTAGAACCAAGCCCAAGCCCGGCCCGCCCTGAAAACGGGCCCGGGTCGGGCGGGCTGGACTTTCAAGCCTCGGGCATGATGATGACCCTTATGCAAACCAAAACCCATGCGTGCATGGATGATGGATCTTTGAATAGTCCCTTTTTATTTTTGCTTCTTTATTCCAAATTTGGTTGATTAAAAACAAGTTTTTATTTATTATCTAGTTATAGAGTTTGTCATGTTTAAAAATAATTGTTAAATTGATTCTATTTCTATAAAAGTATATTTTCTCATAATCAATTTTGAGTTTTTATATGTTAGTTTTGGGAAATTCTTAAAAACAACCCCTATTATATTTTAGTTTTTGAAACTTTTTATATTTTCTCATAATTAGTCTTGAATATTTATTTTATTTTATAAATAAATCTATCCAAATCATTATTAGAGTATATGTTTCATTTTTTATAGAAATATGTATTTTATTAGATGAGATATATTATTTTTAAAAAATTCAAAACACAAATAATATGGAATTGTGGGGCTGAAATTGAGGCTCTACACAACATTATTCAATTTAAAAAGATAATTTTTTATTTTTAAAAAAATTGTATTATTGAAATCATGTCTCCCAGAAGGAGGACGTGATGCATAATCACGTCTCCAATGGGAGACTTGCCCCCACGTGCGCTGTCTGCGCACGTTACGGGCTGAGCGCGGGGTCAACAGATACATGATTAATTATCACATCTTCACCGTGACACATTATCAATCGGTTAGCATGCCACGTTGACACGCTGACCAGGATCAAACTAGACTCAATGTCAGTTTTGTAAATATTTTTGTCCTAAGGTCAAATTTAGTTTTTTTTTAGCAAGATTATTTTTGAAAAATTTTCAAAAAGAAAAGTCAGCTTAAATGTGTTTTCAAATGGCCGCATAACAGAAGTTCAGTGCACTAGATGATAGTGATCATGTTCACATTAAATATTGTGTTTAAATGACTGAATTGAGAAAATGTCAAAATTATCTTTTTGACCACCCAAGTGAATGGGTGAATCCCGTCGAGGAATGAAATCTGAGACAGATTCAACTTCGCAAGGCAGTCGCACCCGGAGAGGAACTCGCCAGTCACCGCCTTAGAGAAGTTGTTGTCGAAGAGGTCCATGGCGATGAAGTTGCAGTTGTCAACGTCGCTCGGTGTCGCCATGGGAGAGGTTGTCATAGAAGGAGCTCTAGCTAAGGTTGATGTCCTGTAATTCGCACAGGGGCATCATGTCATTGATTCAAGAACCTATGGATTTTTTGTTGTTGTTTCCATCAATCAAGACATTGTCTACGTAATACATAAATTCAGACATTACATTTGTCTAATTCATTCCAAAATTTATAGTTTTTTTTTCCATATATCAAAATTTTGTTTATGTAATACATAAATGAAGACACTCTATGTGTCTATCTCTTATCAAAACTATGGATTTTTTTATGTTTCTATTGACTGGGCCATTGTCTATGAAATATAATTATGTAGATATCCCATATGCTCATTCCAGAATCTATGGATGGTGGTCTTAACCAGTTCAATACTTTTGAGGGGTGACATCTGTTGGGTAGTGGTCTTAATGATTTTAACTGGATAATGAATGACAGGTATTCTTTTGTAAATAAAAGTGGTGGGTGTTAAAATTGGGGTGGTGGGCATATCGCTGTCCAACCCTATTTCCACTTCAACACCATCTCCACCCGTTACAACCCCATCCGAGTAAGCGATAACCCGTTCAAGATGTCCAGAACTGCTGCGATACTCTCACTCCTCTTCGCATTAGGTAATCTCTCAAATTCCACCAAACACTCTCCATTTATGCTAGAAACCGAACACACAAAGCTATAAAATCTTGTTCAGGATCCTTCACATGGGCACGCGCGGAGGAGGACGGTCTGTGTTCAGTCCCTCTCGATTTCACCTCCTCCGATTCGGAATCCCAGCATCCGCTCTACTGGAAGGTGACGAACCCTACACTCTCTCCAGTTCACATTCAAGGTTATCCCACCTCCCTCTCTTTCGATTCAGTTCATCGCATCTAGAAAGAATTCGCTGATGTCGTCCTTTTTTTTTCTTCGTGCGGTGACAGATTTGCCGGGTTTCACGCGCAGCGTGTATAGGAGAGATCATGCTTTGATTACTCCGGAAAGTCAAGTGTTCGGTCCATTGCCCGACTGGTAATTGCAGAGTCATTGTGAATTCTTGCTTTAGGTGTATGGGATTGTATTTTTTTCTTCTTTATGTTATTGGTTGTGATCAGGGTGAATACTTTGGGGGCTTATTTGATCACTCCGGCGATGGGCTCGCATTTCTCGATGTACTTGGCAAAAATGCGAGGTCAGTGGATGTTAATTTATGGCACAGTCATGTGTTTGAATGCATTGTTGAATCGGTGTTTACTTGGTGTGTTGTATTGTTTGTTCTCTGAAATATCTGGAAAATCGACCGTCGTGTGCTGCATTTTGGGTATATTGTTATCTATTGTAGCAGTGTTTTTCCTTTTAAAAATTCACTAGACAAATGCAGGTTCTCATTTAGTCTGGACCATCATAGAGAAGTTCATTGTGATTTGATGTGTCTGTAAGTCAATGACCTTCACATGGAAGTGTCTGGCTTTTCTTTAGATAATCGTGCAAAGAACTGGAAATTTGGTTGTCAGATGTAGTGTGCTTTTTATAGTTTGGTTTTTCATTTTAAAGTTTAAAGTCAACCAGCTTTTCAGTACCTAGATAGTAGATAGCAATGCCAGTGGCACGCTGTTTTTTTTTTTTTTTTTTTTGCGAAAATGGTGTCACACTGGATTTTATGAAAACTGATGCAAAGAAAAAAAAAAGGCGGGGTCAGGGTATGAGGCATATCCCCAATGTGGAAATAGGTTACATGACAGTACAAACTCCTTCCACAAAAAATGGAGTATCATTCTATTTGCATTTGAGTTGCCCAGGAGACCTAGTTTGCATGTTAATACCGCCAGGCCGTATTTGCCTACCATCACTTTTGCTTCATGGTCAACTTTCTTTGCATTATATAATTCCTCCATGCTATGACGGCATCTAACTGTTTACCCTTCTCTTGCAGCAAACTCCAGATCAGCGCTGCCACCAAAAGATGTTGAACGGTGTGTTGTCTTTTCATGCTGATGTACCTTGGACAGAAGTATTGTATTTACACAGTAGAATTATTGTTAACAGTGAAAGTAGATTCACTTGTAGTGTATTTGCATGTTGTAATCAGTATTTTTATTTCTCTATTTCTTATTTATCCAAAGAATCACATTCAGGGGAAATTTTGAGTTTTTCCATTATTTCTCATGATTTCATCTGGTCATTTGCATGATCCGAGTAGATCCGAGCCTGATGCAGATCCATTAATTTTTATTTTTCATGATCTTGTTTTGTTTCCCCACTCTCAAACGTGGACTCTATTTTTCTATATCAGTTCCAATCCATAGGATAATATTTTTCCTACATCTAAAGTATCTCAGTGTTGGTTTTACTTTAATCCATGCAGGTTCTTATTTATAGTTCATGGAACCGCAATATTGTCAAACATGTCTGGAAATATCCACAATTTGTTTGTAAGTATATGCTTATTGATAACTGTTCCTTTTTACTGGTTTGAGATGCTGCAGATGCTGACTTATTGACAATTACTTGAATACATATACATGCTTATGTATGTTTCCCCTTTGATCAATTTGGTGACTTGAGAAGAGATTTGTGCTCTGATTCCTTTTAAAGCTATCACAAATAACTGGAGAAGCGGCTTATCTCTGATGATGCATTCTTGAGTAATTTACATGATTGGTGAAGAAGAATGTCTATGAACTGGTAAATGGTAACTAACCCCAATTGCTACCAGTCTCAATGTGTGGGTTAGTTAGATGAGTAAAGATGGAGGGATATGTTTTATCTTGGTAACCTCCTGGGAATTCCTCATGTTGCACCCCTGAAATTTTCATGGTAGAATGGCTACCTTTTCAGGCAAAAAATATCAAGAGAATATTTGGGCAAAGAAAAATTGGTATAATGACTGGTCTCTCACCAATTACTTCATGCCCATTTTTCTCTTCTGCTTTTTTTTCATCCAAATTGCATCTGGCATTAGTCTGTGAAAATTTTATATGTCATCATTCTGCAATATCTATATTTTTTCCAAGACAACAATGTATTTACCATAGATTGATAATTTGATACAGATGCTTTTTTGTCGGAAGAGGCTTTATTCATGTTTGTAGGAGACTTTTAATATGATTACAGTGGTAATGTAGGTCGACTCGTACGCTTACCTACCTCCTAATTATGAACATTCCTTGACGTGTGACAAGGAAGCAACCCTTGTGGTATTTGAAAGACGGTCAGTTCGCCACTTCCTTGTTTTTGCAAATTGGTGCCCCCCTGGGTTTAGTTATCATCATCATCATTTTTTTTTTGCTTCTTTGATTTCTATTTGGATATTTAGAAATACTATAAAATATGCTTGGACTTAAAATGAACAGAATCAGTTTTATGATCACCTCCATACCTTCATTATATTCCTTTGGCAAATGTTTGGTAAAAATGATGGATACAATGAACAAAAGAGGTAGTCACTCCCATACAAACTTTAAAAGCATTCAGTCAGACATAGGAGCCTTTCTACAGGATCAAAATTGATAAACAAATTTTAAAAAATACAATTTAATTCAAAAATTACATATGCCTAAGCGTCAACATAGAAAGTGTTTTTGAAACGATAAACACCATGTCAGCTTTATCTTTAGTTACTGCATTAACAATATCGCGCGTCTCCCTCTTGACATGATTTCTGTTCATCAGCAAAGTGGTATATATGTCAGATATTGGAAATAAAGAATAACACAGATATATGAATTTCAATGCACTTATTGTATGTCTTGTATTATAGGTCATGTTGGAGGTCATGGATGTGGTTCTCTCAAGGTTTATCTGCCCAATTACGGAATTACCTCATGATATTAAGTTAGCTCATCTTCCTAGACTTCAACAAGCTCACAAAGAGTGGTCTAGCACATATTTCTTCACTTATTTGTTCGCCATCGTTTGTGTATACAACATGATAAATTAATGAAGTCCCAGAATTTTATTTGTCTGCTCCATTTTTTATCCTGTCTGCAATGCAGTTTTTAGTATTATATTAAGGTGGAGAAAAATCTCTTCTTTCACAAAGCTTTAGGCATATTCATATCCTGGTTCCTCGTTATGCTGGAGGCTGAATCATCCCTTTTTTGCTAGGTATATAAATATAGGTGACTATCTACCAGAACAAGTCGTTGGTTCAACAGACAAGCAACCACTTCTTGAAACTCCAGGGGAGGTGATTTTCTATCACTATATATCAGTTTTCATATTATCAATCGTCCATATTTTTCATTATTGTTTGATGTTTACCATCTTTGAGCTATCATAAGTTTTTAGGATTATATTTCATGTGGTGAATTTGTGATCCCTCTCAATAAATTTTGTTGTTCATCTGTATTTTAGGTTTTTGAGCTCAGGAAACTTTTGCCCACCTCGGCTTCATATGACTTCAATATTCATGTGAGTCATCATCCCGCTTTTTTCTTCGTATAATGCATGATGTACAAAATTATATGCAAAGCAAGATCTCATGAGGAATAACCATAGTTTTTTCGTAGTTACCTATTGTGGGACAATCAATATACAAAATTTCTCTGAATAAGAATAATTTATGAATAGAAAACTCAAAACAGTTCCCTGACTGAAAAGGGGGAGAGAAAAAAGTAGGGGCTCAAGACAGTGTGAAACCTTTCTATTTTGACAAATCAATGAAAAAGGAATACAATAATTTTTTATAAGTTAGGCTGTTAGACCTCAATGATCAATTTAACAGTTAATATAATGATGTTGAAGGCATTTAAGCAGGGGTTGAGCTTTCCCATGATTCATGGGAAGTAGATCATGATGTTCTTATTCAGTGTTTGATGTGAGAAACATCTGTTGTGTTTCCATAAAAAAAAATCTGTTATGTTGAATGTTCTGATTTTATCACTGAAAAAAGGCCATGTAATATTAAAAACACAAGGGTTACTTCGTAGCCTCTTTTCTGTAAAAGCCTTGCTCTTACTTTGTGGAAGCTTCTGACCAGTAAGATATTTTTCCTTTTAAAAAAAAAAATTTAAGTTCAGGATGTGTTTAAAGTAATTTGAATTCTCAATATAAATGATTTGTATTTGTGATGCTAATTTCTTTCTACAACCTCTTGTAGATCATGGATTTCCAACCTGGAGAATATCTTAACGTGAAGGTTAGTAAATAAAATAGTAAATTTAAGGTGGTACTCTGGTCAAATATTATGTTTCCCTTGTGTTTTTTCTGGTTGTGTGTGTGTATTTTTTTTTTTTTGGGGGGGGGGGGGGGGGGGGGTGTTATGCACATTCTCTCACTTCATTTATTTGTTGGTTGTGGGCAGGAAGTTCATTACAATCAGCATGGCTTGTTGCTCTTAGAGGGACAGGGAATATATCGATTGGGCGATAGCTGGTAAGGGATAAATTGCATATTTTATCTTTTTCTTTCTTTCCTTTACATTTAAGACTATTGAATATAGTTATGTACACGATTTGGTAATGCTTGATATGTCCTGCAATGCCTAGCCCGCTAGGGAAAGTCAAGTTGTCATATGAAATAAAAATTCGTCCTAAAATTTACTTTGAAAGATTTATCATTTTAGCATTAGACAGCGGATTTTATTCTCACTCAGCTTCACTATTTATGGACAGGTACCCCGTCCAAGCTGGTGATGCCATTTGGATGGCTCCATTTGCACCTCAGTGGTCAGATGTAGTTCAAGAGTTGTATATTTATTGTCTCTTGCAAATATCATCCCAAAGCACCGTGATTTACTGCTCTCTATTTTCTTAACAGGTATGCTGCACTTGGGAAGACAAAATCAAGGTATCTACTATATAAAGATGTGAACAGGAACCCACTGTGACTTCATTGCTACTGGTGAGGTTTGCACATCAAAAATTTGCAGTTCTATTTTTCCCAGTCAAAATGGATCCTTGCTTTATAATTAACATGCCTCATGTAATGTGGAAGATATTTATCGGAACTTGTAAATTATTGTGATCATCAAGGATGAAAGACCTTGAATTGCACAGGAACCGAGTGAAAGTTATGGATGGGTTTAGTTAGTATATTAAACTAGCAGGTTAAATACAACATTAAAAAATGCACGTCTAGTATTATTGGCACTCACTGAGTTGCACCCATTTTATAAGAAAACACAAACCCCCATGAAATGCTTTGTTTGGAATAATGTAACATGAAGTGTGACATCAGTAGAAATTGTTTGGTCAATGATGGAATGCTTTGTTTGGAATAATGTAACATGAAGTGTGACATCAGTAGAAATTATGTCTTGTGCTTGGTATAGAATGCAACATTTACCTTTATTAATTGATTATTTGATTCAAATAGCTAGAACAGAGATTGTCTTGCTCGTATCAGTCAAGCTCCTTCCTGACTGATTAGGGGTTTTGGATAGTTTGAATAAAAGTTAGTGTTTTATATATCATTCCTTTCTTTCTTTCTTTCATCTCTTTTATACGTTTTCGAACTTTTCCATTTTACTAGCTAATGATACTGGGATGTTAATATCAAAATATGGATACATTTGAACATCAACATAATATAATCAATTTTATATAAAGGATTTTGTCTTTAGACCTTTCAAATTCTATCAATCATGATTGTAACAAATAATTTATATTGACAAATAAATTACAAATCCATATGGTATGGTAACAACTAATTCAGTTTTTTTTTTGACAATAGATAATTAATATATATGAAAATCAACAAATTAAACAAAGCTATTTTGGTATCAAATTGGTATGAAAATAACATAAAAGAAGAAATAAAAAATACCATTAATGCATTATTAATATAACCTTTAATCAATCTTTTTGTCTGGATATTCGTTTCTGAATCTGGAATATTCATATCTGTATCGAGTAAATGTTTTTCGGATATCCGAATATAATAACCTTTTATTTTTAAAGAACTTGTAATCATGTATTTGATGAAGAAGAAGACCACGTGAATGACTGAATGTAATACTTTCCATGTAACATTATTTTTTTGGGAGATGTGAAAGTTCAATTCTGTTTTCAGTCCCAAATCTAATTTACACCCGTTTAAGTTATAAAAATAGTATGCCTCATTATTTTGATTTGTATATTTTTATAAAAGATAAAATGTGTATATTCAATGAATTAATTGTGTGTACTCATTTATATAAAAAATGGAAATATATACTTTGTTACCATGAGTTCAAGTGACAAACAAGATATGTGACGTCTTGTAAAATGAAATTTTTAATCTCCCGTGCAGCCTCAATTATTGGCTACATTGATTTTTTTTTTTTTTTAAATCATATATAAAATCATATACTCTTTCATTGAAGTAAATGTAGTTTATATGGAAAAAAAATATATACTAAGATACATTAGTGTATTTTTTTAGTTAAAAAAATAATATTTTTTTATCATAAATTATGATAAAACCCCATATACTATAATAACACAGTATATATTACGATGCTTTAAAAATTGACTGAATATATCCTATTTACTTTTTCTAGTCCGATACGTAAGTCCACTCATTAGCGTCCGTGTCCGGTGACCGACCCACCTCCCCCCACTCCCACCTCCGAAGAAAACAAAACCCACCACTCCAGGTGGGCGCGCGCGCGGGGCCGTAGACCATCCTATCACTCCACCCACTCCCCCACCCCCTTTAAAAATCTCCATCCACCTCTACCCACCCAATGCTACACCCACCTCCCCCTCCCTTTTCCCCACCACAAACCCTAACCCTACCATGTCCGCCTCCCCCAAAGATCCTCCTCCTCCGCCCTCCTCCTCCTCCCCACCACCACCACCCCCACCACCTTCATCACGTCGCCCTCCCCCGCCGTGTTGGACGCACGAGGAAACCCTCGCCCTGATCGAGTCCTACATCGACAAGTGGGACTCCCTTCGCCGAAGCCACCTCTCCCTCGCCGACTGGCAGTCCGTCGCCGACACCGTCGCGGACCGGTGCTCTGGCCCTCCCGCGAAGAAGAAGACGCTGATCCAGTGCAAGCACAAGATGGAGAAGCTTCGCCGGCGGTACCGGTCGGAGAAGGAGAAGCGCCCCACCTCCTCCTCCTGGGTTTACTTCCGTCTCATGGACTCCATGGGGATCGTCGTCCCCTCTCCCTCCCCCGCCGCTGCCGCCGTCCCTGCCCAAACCCCCAATTCATCCTCCTCCGACGACGATGATGATCATCAACCGAGGGCATCACCGCCACCGTCACAGAGGAGGAGTGGGAGCGGATTGGGGGAGTTGGCAGCGGCGATGAGGATGGTGACGGGTGGGTATGTGAGGATGGAGAGGACGAAGATGGAGGCGGTGAGGGAGATGGAGGAGCGGAGGTTGGAGATGGAGATGGAGCGGACACGGCTCATTCTTGAAGCGCAGCGGGGGATGATGGAATCCGTCATTGTTGCGTTTTCGGGTGGTGGTGGTGGTGGAGGTGGTGGTGGTGGTGGTCGGAAGCGCAAGAAGTTCGAAGGGGGAACCCGGTCTCCGATGCAATTGTGATGTTCACTGATCCTCTGCCTCTCTTCTTTGTTTGTTTTTAGTAGAATTGTAAAGCTTTGTTAGCCTTTTTAAAGTTGTTAACTCTGAATGTGTTTTGTTTATGTGATGAAGATGAGATCTTTGCTTGCAATGTTTGGTGAACCTTGATGTTAGAATCCTTGCTGTTTTTCTTTGTTATTTGCTTGAGAATGGCCAATTCTATATTACTTGAGGAAGACTTGCATTGGCTTTCAATCGTGAGTTTAGGCTCGTTCTTGAAGCGCAGCGGGGGATGATGGAATCCATCACTGTAGGTTTTTTGGGTGGTGGTGGTGGTTGGAAGCGCAAGAAGTTCAAAACGGAAAGTCAAGTCTCCAATGCAATTGTGATGTTCACTGTTCCTCTCTCTCCTAGTCTCCTTTGTTTGTTTTTCGTAGAATTGTAAAGCTTCGCTTGATTTTAAGCTTTTTAAAGTTGTTCTTTGGATGCTTTTCATTTCTATGATGAATATGAGATCTTATAATCTCGATGTTAGAATTCTTGTTTTTGTTTTTTTTACCCTTTGCTTTGTTAACTACTTGACAATGGCCTTTATTACTCTGGGAATACTTGCTTTTGTTGTAATTTTGATGGCATGTAGAATCACATAGATGAGGTAGTTTGGGTACATGTCAGTTTGATTGGTCATGAAGTCTTAATCTTCAATTGATGGTTGTTTTTTAGTATGATAAGGAATTTAAGCTTTTAAATGGCAGGATCTATGGAAGAACTCGAATGACATTGTGTCTATTTAGGGAGTTTGGATTGCAGTGGTTGTGGAGTTGTAGGAGCCGCGGTCTTTTCCACATTGGTGTGTTTCATTCACCTTCTTTTTGCTTATCTTGCAATGGCTTCCTTTTCATTGTTTTGCTCTGAAATGTAGAGAATAAAACGTCAGAAATGTTTTATTGATGAATATAGTTGCTCTATTTTTTCTATGCAGCCACCACCATCTAATTGGGAAAACTAATTAAAAGAATACAACATTAAGCTGCTCGTTTATTGATGGAAGTTTCACCAAGTATATCAGAGTCCCTTTGTTAACCATGTTACTGTTCAGTCATTTGATCTTCCATTCCTTTTATACCTTACATGGTGAATTTTGCACTTGAGGCAAGAAATATGCTCTTTGAGACACCTTTGATTGCCAAAAACTTGATTGATATTCTTCTTGATGCTTTTACAATGATATTTATGCTTAATCGCATACTAAAAATATATGCTCAATAGGTGGTGTAGGAGGTATGCAGAGGATTGGAGGGAGGGAGGGAGGGAGGTAGAGACTGCGGTGAGGGAGGGTGGTGGCGGAGTTCGGTTATGTTGATCCGTTGAGTCCTGACCGTGGTACATGCCGTTGGATCTATTGAGTGAATCTATAAGAATGGATCTGTTGAGTCCTGACTGTGGTACATGCCGTTGGATCTATTGAGTGAATCTATAAGAATGGATCTGTTGAGTTCTAACCGTGGTACATGCCGCCTATACACTTGGTCCATTTTATAGATTCACTCACCGTATTATTAATGCAATGCATAAAATCGTCAAACAGTATATGTTTTCATTCTCTTTATATATATACTTTATTACAGAAAAAATATAAAAAATGTAGTTCATTCCTGTGTGTTTTCTTTTTTACAAAGAAAATGTAATTTATTTGTTAAATATAAATACCAATAAAACAGTGGCTTTCTCTTGGATTGAGTTGCACTGCTGGTCTCCCAAATCCTCTCCCTGTTTTCTTTATTCTTTTTCTTCTTCCTTGTTTGCATTTTTTTTTCTTTCAATCTTCCAATGTCAAGTTCCTGTAATTTTCGTTTATAAATAATTATAAAAGTGTACATTTCCCTTAAAAAAACAATTCAAAAGTAAAGACATTTACAAAAATTTGTTACATTATTTTTATAATAATATAGAAATATATATTTCACATTTCATACATTTATTAAATAAAATAATTGTTCTGATATGCAGTCTGTGTGAGACGGTTTGATGTGCCTACCGAACCGCATGGGTAAAAAAACGGGGATATGCGGGCAACACCTGCATAGGCGGTCCGACGCCGCTTATGCGCCCGCTTAAGCGGGCGCATCGGTTTAATAAAATTAAACGGGTCAGGCGAGACTTCTATCCAACCCATTTAACATTTACAAAAAAAAAAACAAAAACAGGGGGGGTCTTCTTCTCTCGACTAGCCGGCCCTAACTCCCTTCGACTTGCTTCTCCCCTTCGACTTGCTCCTCCCCTTCGACCACCGACCACCGCAGCGATCGGCTCTTCCTTCGGCCACTGACCTCCACCGCAGCGACCACCGAGGACACTCTTGATCGACCTCCGGCACCACTAGATTAAGCCAATCTCTCCACCATCCGTCCCCATTCGTGTCTGAACTCCGACTCCAGTATTCACCCATCTGTTTAATTATCAATCTCTGGTTCCAAGGGAGGCTTGTTTTGACTTCTTGTTGTGGCAATCGTGGGAAGATAAGATGATTTATTAAATGATTATGCTTTCATGTGTAAATACCATGTGTGGACCATGTGGCCTATCGTGCAATCAAACGGAGACTTACCATGTGGCACTTGGACATCCAATCAATCCAGATGAAAGAGACTAAGAGTGCGTTTGGTTGCGCGCTGTGATTGCGATTACAGGAAGCTGCATTTGCAAACGCGCAACCAAACAGTTTTGTAATCGCAGTTTTAAACCCAGCGATTGCAGACAAATAGTGTCCAAAAGCTGTGATTCAAAAAGCTGAAAAAGTGAGCTTCCTGCAGAATCAGATTTACAATCGCAGATTCCTAATCGCAGATTCCTGCAGAATCACACAACCAAACGTACCCTTAAGTGACTCAGTTCCTCTCTTTATCTCTCTCTCACGTGCATAAATTGTATCATTGTTTAAAATAATTAATTTTAAAATTTGTTGTATTGATATAATTATGTAACTTATGTTAAAATTTATCTTGTTAACTCTTATTTATAAATCATCAGCTAAGAATCATTCACTTTTTAATTTTTATTAATAAAAAATAATAGAACCGCATATACTCCCGCATATACTCTGTGTGGTATTTCAATCGCACGCAAATCGCATACCGCATATCAGAACACTGAATAAAATGACCTTTTCATATTGTTTAATATTCAATGATATTGTATTATTCACATTAATATTATATTTACATTTTCTAAATTTATAATCACGTACATTTGACATGAGTATAAAAACAGTATCCACATAAATAGTAAATACCATTGAAGAGGTATAAAGTGCAAAGAGAATAAGTAAGTAAATCATAACGTCCACGTCTCCTCCTACGTTTCGCAGCAGAAATTTCTTTCCCGACCCAGCTCACTCCACCGCTCCTTTATATCTCCCCCTCCCTTCCCCCAACCACAACAAACCCTAACCCTAGAAACCCTAATCCAACCATGGCCACCTTCTCCTCCTCCAGTTCCTCCAATGACCCCCCTCCACCGTCGTTTTGGACTCACGTGGAGACCGTCTCCCTCATCGAGAACTACAGCGAGAAGTGGCAGTCCCTCGATCGAGGCGACCTCTCCGTCGCTGACTGGCAGTCCGTCGCAGACTCCATCGCCTGGCAGTGCGAGCAGGACACGCTGTGCATGAACAAAGTGGAGGAGCTCCTCAAGAGGTACTGGAAGGAGAAGTTCAAAACCTCAAGTTCCTGGCCTTACTTCGGGTTCTTGGACGCCATGGAAATCGATCCCCCTGACAATGTCAGGAGTATGCGTTTGAGGCCCGGTTGGTCCTCTTTTTATGTTTTTTTTTTTTGGGTAGAATTATGAAGCTTTGCTCGAATGTTAGCCTGTTTACCTGTTAAAAGTTGTTCTTGGGATGTGTTTCTTTTCTGTGATGAATTTGAGATCGTCTCTTGCAGTGATCAGTGAAACTTGATTTTGGAATACTTGTTAACTACATAACAATGGTCTATGAAGACTTGCATTGGCCTTGGATTGTGCATTTAATTGGAAGAATACGAGGATCTATTATCGCAATATTGATGACATTTAGAATCACATAGATTATGCATTGTGGGTGTATGTCAATTCGATTTGTTATGAAGTCACAAGATCCAATTTTCAGGCAACTTTGAGTATGATAGGGTTCTTTTTGCACAATAGTCATCAGGGGTTGTTTTGTATGAAAATGGTGTGTTCCGGTTTTTTTCTTTCTGCTCATCTGGCAAAGGTTTCCTCTTCAGTGCTGTTTTATATGAAATTTAGCGAATGGAATGTCAGAAAGGTTTTATTGATGAATGGAGTTGCTCTATTTTGTGAGAAAGGTTTATTAAAAGAATACAACATTAAGCTACTCGTACATTGGTGGAAGTTTCACTAGTATCTCTGGCAACAGTGTCCCCTTGTCAATCATGTTACTGTTGTTACATTTGCTCTTTTTCTCTCTTCCATTACTTTTATGGCTAACTTGCACTTGAGGTATTTTTTTTTATGAAGATCTCAAATATTTGGAAAAAGGAATTTGCACTTTAAGACATCATTCATTGCCAAAAACTTGTTTGATATTGTTCTTAATGTGTTTACAAAGACATTTATGCTTACTATAAATAGATGCTCATTACAAAGACATTTTTTCTGTTCACACTTCACTCCGCAAGGGACATGGCAGCAACTTGTTCCCACTCTGATCTCACATGATCAAATTGCAACATGTACACTCCATCATTTTTTGTCAGAAGCACTATGAAAATATGGCCATTGCACTCGGTTAGATGTACAGGGATATCTCCTCTTGAGAGGAGTAGGTGTGGGTATCTGGTTAGACTGCCCATGCTTAAGTCACAGATGGTTAATATTCTTTACCGTTGAGTTAGTGGTTGTCTTCACTTTTGCTGTTTTTGGCTTATGGTCATCACACCCATCAGCTGTTTTTTGCCTGAGGATAATTGATGTGGTTGCTTCTCGAGAACTTTTTTGGATGGTTCCTCACATTGACATCCTCTTGTCCATCAATCCCCCTACTAGAAAGATATTTATGCAGTTGCTCTCCATTGCGGACTCTGGCGGTGATCTAATTCATCCTTGTCAATCGAAATCACCTCCATCTACCTTTCCGTGATGAAAAACTGCAGACTAATATGAATGGGGGCCTATCAGCAGAATGAAGACTTTGGGTTTACTGTGTACATAGTCATTGGAGGGGGTAGATGATGGGACATTCTGTTAATGGATTAATCACAGCATCATACATTATGCGTGCTACATTTGCTGGGTTTTCAGGGTTGCACATGTAAAACCAGGGCATTTAATTAACTACTTCAGAGCAGGAAGTTTGGGCCACAGGAAGAGAATTCTATCCTCTGCATGTGGAGTGGTGGCGGAACAAAGTTGCAGGTACGATTCTTGTGTTTTCTTACCCTTGTAGGGCCATAACATCTGTCAGTGGGGCATATATTCTGATTAGTTGATGTGTGATTGTGTTTGTCTAGGCCTTTCAACCTGTTTGTCAAATCATATAGATTGCCTTTGTCCGTATGAAGTTTAATGTTAAGAAATTCAGTTGGTTGAGCGATTACTATCTTTAAGTTAGAGCTATGCATGTTAGTCTTTATATCTACACATGCATTCATAAAATGTCTTGAGATTTACTTGAGATTCGAGAGACATTCTCATTGTTCGACTCCAAATATCTTCTTTAGTGTTTCAACTCCATTTGAGTTCAGTTGAATACTGGTAAAGAAAACAGAAATTAAGATACTATTTTATATTTGATGACTTTCAATAAATATGAATCAAGACTTAGAGTTTCTTTTGAAAAATCGAGGGAAAAGCATGTTTGTCTATTCAAAATGAAGCATTGTAAGTGAGATATACTGACACCAAAGAACTTGGATATGTAACCTTCTCCCTGCAGAAGGTGCTGGTTGAATCTGAGGTGTGGTTGTATGAGGCATGGTCATGGACATCAAAAGACATCAAAATCTTTTTATTTAGAGACCTATGAAAGAACTTTGCTTGATTCCATAGTATCCCACTGTATCGTGAGGCCTCTAATTTTGGTGATATACATTGACATCCATATAAGTGAGAAGATTTCTAGGGTATGAATATGAATCTGTATCTGTATCTTAAATATAGATTATACAATTAATGCAAATTTTGGGATAATATGCCACCTGGAGGCTGGTTGCACATAAAGTAAAAGATGTTGCTTTCATCTATACTTCTATACTACCTATAAAAGTATCAATCCATGAAAAACATTCACTTGACATGTTTACCTTTTTCAATTCTTGAAAATTCATTTATACCCAAATGACCTTTTATTTGATATATTTATCTTTTCAAATTCTTAAATATCCATATATTAAAATTATAATGCGTTAAGATTTATGCATTTATTAATATATATACCATTTCAAATTATATGTCAATGCGTGCATATCTTAAAACATTCTAAATAAATTTGTACATGAAATTTATACTCAAATGATTATATCTTAATTAATATAAAATCTTAATATATGTTATATATCAAATGTTACCAGATTGACCTATATATAATGCATATGTACATATCTTAAAATATTAAATTATATATATTTATATGTATATGCATTTATACAAAGTATAAAATATATGCATGTATAATTATCTATCAATTGTAATTAAAATTAATAGAAGTGTCATAGGAAATTAGCTAATAATATTCATATAGTATATATATGTTTTATATATATTAATTTTAATATATTTATGTATCTTAATTATATATTGTTGACTTTATGTTATATTATATATATAATTTAAAATGAATTTATAAAATGATATGTCTAAAATGAAAATATGCATTTATAAACAATTACATTAGAAGTATGTAATATTTGTTGACGATTATTCAAAAGAATTTTTCGTGGGACTGGAATAAACAAGTAGAGGTAGCCTTCCCAGCTTGACCGTAATGTCATCCACGGGGTTCCTCCAATATAAAAAAAAATTATGTGTAAGTTATACATAATACATATAATGCATTATATAGTTCTATTAACAAAAATCTGGTAACATATCTATTATATCTATGTTTATATTATATTATACTACTCATTAAAGCCTCTAACTTAAAAAAAAAACTTTCATTTGACAATTTATCCATTTTAATTTTGAAAACCCTTCCCCATTCCCCATTAATCTTCACTCTCACAAAAAAAAACCCATCTCCTCGCCTTCCTCTTAAACCCTTATTCATTTCACTATATAATAAATGAATTTAATATTTATTTCATCATTTCTCTCTCTTGTAGGCTGTTATTTGGGGGCTTTGTCTATTTACACATATTTAATTTGTTTTCATTTCCTTCTTTTCTCTTAAATTTGTTATTGGGTTCATCTGGATCTGGATTAGCAGTGGAGCTTTGTGGTGTGCTGAGGAGTTCCTATTGAGTATGTGACAACTGAGACTTTTAGAACACAATTAAATTGATTTTTAGTCATGTTTCTGATATTCCAAATTTTTATAATTTGGCATGGTTGGGATCCTTGTTTTGTTAGCTTTCCAACGCTCTTTACGGATCATGAATCAGACATGTATCGAGCAAGTTATAGCTATTTTTGTGCCTTGAGAAAACTGTCCAGAGGCGGCTACTTGAAAGTAGCTGTCCCTGTCGAGGGGTGGCTACTCGAAAGTAGCCGTCCCTCATCAGGCGGCTCAATTCAAGAAGCCGTCGGGCACCTGTGCGCAGAAACGCAGAAATTTAGGGATTTGATGGAACTGTCGAATATTTGATTGTTTTCTTCGGGGGTAAGTCATTGTACGTGTTTAACCTTATAAATGCCTAGTTTTGGATGCCCTAGGACCCATTTGAAAACCCTAATACGAGTCCTCTCTCTCTCTTGTTTTATCAAACCCTAAAAGAGGTCTTTTGGGTGATTTTTGAAAGAAAGTCCTTTGTGAAATAAGGTGGGTTCTTTTACTTCGTTTTTCTTTGATAATATTAGAGTTTTAATTGCTACTGATCACCAATGATGGGTTCATCCCGAGGTGATTTGGGTTTGTGTGGTTTTATGAGTTTTTCCTTCATTTTATTTCATGGTTTTATTTGATATTGAATTGTTTTGGATCTTGATGTTATGTTAATCCATTGATGAGGTTTTTAAGATGCTTTTACGAGATTTACATGCTGTTTTTGAACATTTATACATAGATCATGGTTAGGGTTATTTTTCTTAAGATAGAAAGCATGTTTAAGGTTTCTAATGCCTTGTTTTGGGTACCACCTTGCATGAATCCGAATCTCATATGATTTCATCACTGTTTTGATGATTTTTATTGCTGATCTATGTGATTTATTCGTATATATATTAGATCTATGGTTTTCAAGGTTTTTCGGATGGATTACATAAGCTTTCGATGCATTACTCATTGCCTTGCATGAATCTAGGGTTAGGAAGACATGATCATCATATTAAATTTATTAGATCTAGATCCTTGTATGGTTATGATGTTTTCTAGTTTTTATGTATTCATATTTATATTATTATTATTTAGGTTTTGTCGATTTATCGATGTTTGAATAAAAACATGCCTAGGTCTATACAAATTTTTCATGCATGATAGAAACATGTATTAGGATATTTTATCACAATCAACCAACTGTTATTTAATACTTAAACACTACTTTAAGGTATGAAAATATATGGTGTTAATATTACCATTTTTTTAATTTATTCTATAGAGGTTTCATCGTTTTTTTTCAGTATTTTGATTTATCATCGAATCGATCATTTTAGGGATCAAACTTAAATGTTTTCAATATATTTTTATATGTATTTTCTGTTTGAGAGAGAGAGTAGGTACGTGTTTTTTAATGTTTGGGTGGGAAGTCGGGGTCATTAAGGGCATACTTGCTGTTTTGGGTCTGTCGGGGGTGGCTACTTGAAAGTAGCCGTCTGAGATCAGGCGGCTAGGTTTGAGTAGCCGTCGGAAGCTAGGCGGCTACATTTGAGTAGCCGGCTGAGCCCAGTATTTTTGGTGATATTTGATTTAGTTAATCATTATATTCCGTTTCTGATCTGGTTCATTGGTATGAAAATCTTCAGGAGCAGTAGACTCTCGTTAGCTTACTTGTTAGTCCGGTAGTCTTGCGTAGGACCGAAGGTGAGTGGGTCTAGTCTCTATATAGATTCGAAACTATTATATTTATATCATGAGCGCATCATGCCTATGTTATGAATACAACTATTATTTTGTGTATGGAGCATGTGAGCATGCCATCATGATAGATATGGTTATTTTTGTATGTCGTAAATGTTTTATGGATATTATGTTATATTGTATTGCATGTGGAAGCAGTTGGTGTGTGAGTAGTTGTTCTTGCATGCATATCATTCGTCTGCGTGACATCGTCTGCGTGACGAGGGTCTGCGTGACTCAGTCCAGTGGGACCGTGTCTGCGTGACACCCGTCTACGTGATGATTGGTCTGCGTGATCAAGCTCTAGTTGGAGCACTTTTGGCTGCGTGCCATACGGGCATGCGTGTCCGTTGCATCATGCGCATCATATAGATAGTATGAGATGGTGGTTATTTCCTCTAAAGAGATGCATTCCATTTTATTGAGATATTTGTGAAAATTTATATTTTTATTGATTCGGATATTTTGGAATTTACTCTGTAGGTTTTAATATTGCTATTATTATTATTATTGGGACGTTAAGGTCCATTCACTGAGTGTGTGGTAGCTCACCCCTCCTTTTCCCAACCTTTCAGAGTAGCCGTTGGTGATCGTCGTTCGTGGTGGGCGTTGGTGATCCAGTTCTCATTTATTCTGTTGCATTCGTAGGTGCTTGAATAAGCCTTCTTCTTGACATGTAGTGGACGTCCTTAGCTTTATCAGCAAAACCAGGGAATCTTTAGTTATTAGTAAATAAAGTACTTATGTGTTTTGAATTAATATGTCAATTTATTTCATTGAAAAAGTTTGAGGTTGACGTGACGCAGCGTATCGCATGCCTTAATCTTTAGTTACAGAGTATTCATCATTTTGCATACCATTTTTTACTTTTCAGTGTTGAAGAGTATAGATATTGATATTTTAAAGTTTGTAATAACATTTTTCATTGGATCTGTTTTAAAATTTCTTATGTCATATTTAGAATTTGATTATGATATTTATGTTTCATGTAGGATTCTTCAATTGATTTGCTTAGAAATTTTTTATTTTAGATATTTGATTTTAATTGGAAAGCTTTTTTTTATTTGTCTTATATCTTTATGTTTTGATTTTAATCTAATTGGATCTCATATTTAATTTTACAACTTTTTTCATGAAACTCATGTCAAAATATTTTCTCTTCTTTTTCTAAAGAAGTGAAAATTGCCATCAATAAATTTGGCATTTGAAATTTAATTAAAGAGTATACATCCACTATCCAACATGAAATGATGTCTATCAATGTGAATAATATTTTTATAATTATCTATATTTATTTTTAGAAGATATCTTTCATTGTCATGATGGTATATGTGTTTGCATTATTTTCTTAATTTAGTTATTTTTTATAATCATCAGTGTTGAAATGTGATCCTCCATTGGACAAAATAAAAATATTCATTAGAGAGTCTGTTTAAGTTTTTTAGAATTGAGAGTGCATTTAAAGACGCTACACAATGTTATAACTCTTTGTCCATCTATTTGTTTATAATCACACATATTTATAGATTGAAATTTCTTATCTTTTTTTTTTTTCTGCTTGCAAAGATTTTTTTGGATGTTAATTTCATAGAAATAAAGATATTGGTAGATTGAGTTTTTTTTTTTTTTGTGTGTGGATTTGGAGATTGAATTTCTTATCTCTTATTTTCCCTTCTTGCAAAGATTTTTTTGGATGTTGATTTCATAGAAAGGAAGAGATTGGAAGATTTTGTTTTTTATTTTGGGTTTGTGTATTAGGTCTCAGCTGGACTTGTTATTTATTATTACTTCTTCATTTACTTAAAAATGATGTTATGAAGGTGTTACAATTATGTGCATTATATGTTACTAATTGCTTTAGATTATATATTTTTCTCTGTTTATAATCTTACTCTTGATTAATAACATGTGTATTCTTGTATTCATGTTTTTTTTATATGTACATGTGATCTACACATCATATATGATGAATTTTCTTGTACAATGCATATGTACATAAACTAGTATCACCAAATAAGCAATTTTTTTTACTCCCTGTTTCTACACGTAATTCTTGTTTATCACACTTTATTTTGAAAATTTATTTCAATACTATCATGCCTAAAGGGGTAAAATTACCATAATTAATAACAGTAAAGAGAAAGAATAGGCTGCCTCGAAAGAATTTTTTGTGGGACCAGGGCAAACAGGCGGATGTAGCTTTCCCAGCTCAACCGTAAGGTCAGTCACAGGGAGTCCCTCCGATATATATATATATAAAAAAAAAAGGAATAGGCTGCCTTCATCATTCACTTAATTGAAGGTTTACCAGAATGGAGCAGACCGAATAAATATATATGGTTCAAATTTTGAATTGTTGCTTGGTTTGACATTTGAATTTTCAATCCAGGCAACCTTTGTTATAATACTAATATTTATGCCAGGAAGGCTCATACACTTTACTTCTTAACAATCCATGCCATCCAATTAAGTAGGTTCTTTAATCGGTTTACGCATGACTTATTTGCGGACTATCTTCTGATCCATAGCGCGTTATGAAGTAAAATTTTTTAGACTTCTTATTGGTCTTCTTATCTTCAAATTGAAAACTTTTAATAGTTGAATTGCAAGCTATTTTCTTACTTGTCCATGGAGAAGCCAAAAATCTGCTTGCACTAGAAAATTTGTGTCTTTATTATTTTAGATTAGATAGATAATTGGTGGGGCTTGAACCCAAGAACTTATGGTTGCAAATATTGTTTTTTTTAATGAAAATTTGGTCATTTCTATTTCATTAATAAAAATGTCCGAAGGTGGTAGGGGAACAGAGATTTACGTATTAAAAGTAAAGAGAAGAACAAAAGATAGAGTAACCGCACCCAGCCTCGCTGAGTCCAAGGAATGTCCTGTGTAACATGGTAGAAAAGTTTTCTACCAACCTTACACCTGACGGACCTCTCAAACGCTACCGGTCACCCTCCATCCTTCCTCTTCAAAGTATATTCCTTGCGCGCCTGCCAAAGCTTTCCCCCAATCTCGAATGGATTGCCACATGAGTTCCCATTAATTCTCGAAATAGAAGGTGCTACCATCGAATACTACCTCATTCCGAATGCGCCAAATGGCCCACACTGCTGCTGGAAAAAAGGATCTGGCCACCTTCTTGGATAGTCCGTGCTCATCCCTCCCGCTTCTGCTCGTCCATATCTCCCAGAAGTCGCTCAATGATTGTATATGAAATCTTTGCTTGGTTATGATATAGAGACAACACCATATCCTAGCTGTGCCTGCATAATGACAGAACAAGTGGTCGAGGGATTCCGGCTCCACTCCACACATTGCGCATATTGTTGAGTCCAGGGGCCTCCATTTTGCTCGATAAGTCTTTGTCACGAGCTTTTCATGTAAAAGGAGTGGAGCCATTGAGCTATGGGTTCAACTCGAAAAAATTGGAGTTGGTGAAATTTTTTTAAGGTAAATGATGAGATGTTAACCCAAGATCTCGTGGTTATAAATATTTTTGTTGTCAATATTTTTTTTATATTTCGTTTCTTTCTAAAGTTAAAAAGATTTGCAGGTGTATGTTATCATCTACTTATCACCATGAAAAAAGACAGTTTGTTGTTGAACTTCTATGATAGAAGGGCAATTTATTTTATTTTAGTTTTTAGTAAGTCAAGTGTTGTCAACAACATTGTTCAGTTGATGTGTTTCTCATACTTGTTTTTCCTTTTAACAGTATTACTAATCCACTATAGCTAATGTAATTCACTGTGGAACCCGTCTTTTGATACAAGTGAAAATGCTTGGTTTCTTCTTTATTTATTTATTTTTCTCAATTTTAAAATAGTGCTGTCATATCTGTGAAAAATAACAAGAACATGTTGCTGTAGGAGGAAATTTCACCTGCTATGAAACATTATAGGGAATAGATCATCATAGGAAATGAATCTGCTTAGATGCACAGGGTACAACAAGGTATGTTTTTGCTATTCCCGAATATTTCCACCATAAAATTTTGGTGTCTTTCTTTTCTGAGAAGTCATACAAATTTGATGTTTGTATCTGAAATTTTAGATGTTATATATTGTGGAGGTTAATGATGTGCGCAGAGGATTGTTGGCGCTACGCAGTGTCGGATGGAGATGTCTTTCGTGTATTGATTTTTTGTCCTTAATGAGATGTCAGTATAAAAGGACATCTCATATTTTTCATTAGATTCTAGGGTTTTTATCTTCGGTGTGACCATTGTAAAAACTTCTCATTAATAGTGAATTGATCTCTGATGTGCTCCGTGAACGTAGGCAAGTCTTGCCGAACCACGTAAATTTTTGTGTCTTTGATTTCGATTTGTTTATTTATTCCTTTGATTGATTGCATCCCAAGATCCGAAAATCGTAACATCAGAGACAGCCCAATATGCTTCATGACATGTTGCAAATGTTGATCAGATCATCTAATCTATTGAAGAGTCAGTCCTTGTGATCATACATGTTTTTCAGAGTGGGAAATTGAGTTTCTCTGTATGAACGGCAGTCATTTTGTTCAAACGGAATCTGATGTATGAGGTTTGTCTCTTGAACGCATGTTTTATAACCAGGGGCGGAGCCATAAATTAGAGCAAGGGGGGTCCGACTAGAGGGCCAATAGATGAAGAAAATAAAAAATTAATTATAGATATATGATAAGTTAAAACAAAATTATGACAATTAGATAATGATAGAGTCCCCGAAATAATGACAATCAATTCATATAAAAAGTTATTTTTTTACTAATTTTCTGTATTTAGTGATAAAAAATCATTTATAGAAGATCTAATTTTTTTAAAAAAACCTCATTACTCCCATCATGAAAAATAGGAAAAATAAATTTTCAATAAATAAAAAATATGAATTTGAAGAAAATAATTGATCACAAAAATAAATAAAGATATTCATTAGGCTTATATTTTGGAAAGATATTTTCAAACCTAAATTTCAAAAAATCTAAAGACTCAATATTCAGTCCTAATTCAATCCTAATGATGAAAAATTAAAATAAACAAAAAAAAAATACCAAACCATCAAAATAAGTGATTTTTCAGCACTTCAAAATTAAACACCAATATTCTCGTGAAAACAAAGTTTATCAAAAAAAAATTTCCAGAAAACACCCACGACACCAATAATGGGTGCTAATACACTCAGTCCGTTATGTAACTTATTTGCATTTGCCACGTCTAATGCACTATATAAATTTGGTTAACGTAATATATATTCCACCATCTCTGTATACAATATTACAAAAAAATGTAAATAAATTATATGAATGCATTTATTTCATATGAACATGCATATTATTTATATAAAATATTTTTTATATAAGTATACATTTTAAAAAAAATCAAATGTATGCATACTAATTGAGATGCAAATGGGACTGCATGTAATATTTTTCAATTTCAAACCCACTCATTTCAATTAATATTTTTTTACATATACCGCACAAAAAATAATTTTTGTCACAAAAAACCCTTTCAATTGCCCACTAATGAAATGACCCATGTTGATGGGGGGGTATTTGATAATATAAGGTTTTTTGAGGGCTTATATGCAAAAAAACATTTCAAGGTGGGGCTCCCTGTTTATAACACATTTTAATTTGCAATTCTATTTTTTGTAGGTGGTTTCTGGATGCTTGGGTAGTCAGGTAGTTCAACATGTGATACTCATTTTCTCTATTTACTACAATAGTACAATCTGTATTACTTGAAATCAATCATTCCACAAACATGATAAACATGAAATCTATGATACTTTCATTGTTGACATTTTGAGGGTTGTTTTCTTCAATGGTTTGAACAATGACACCAATTTTTGTTCAATCAAACAGGTCATTTGATGTTTAGAGTTCAATTTGAATGGGTGTGATTTCAAATTGAAATCTAGGTATGATGTATTCTCCCTATAGTTAAAGATTCTGAAATGCGTATTTATTTAGTTGGTGTGAAACATTGTACCTAATTTGAAGTTATATTGATCATAGATTTAAGTGGCACGTCGCATGTGTTGTATTAGAGGTCCGGCGCATATGATCTGGCATGTATGTTTTTGTAGTGGACGGTTTGACTAGCTCAGATTCCGTTTGAATAGAATAACGCCCATTCGAACAACAGTGTAAACAATAAAATAATGACCGTTTGAACATGCGACAACATATATAGTATATGTGGCCACATGTGCAATCGGAACTTCAACTGCACAAATAAGATGGGCCCTAGATGTGTTTGTCAAAAGGGCCCTTAAATATTTTTTTTCCCTTCAAATTTTTATTTTTTTCTAATTATTATTATTATTATAAAAAAATATTTTTAAAAATTTAATTTGTTTTTTTAGACAACTAAGCCTAATAAAAGAGAACAAATAAAACTAACAGAATATATAGATAAGTTTTTAAAAATTAAATAAAATAATTCAAAAATAACAAATGAAAATACAAAATCCCAATTAAGCAGAGATAAAAAAACAGAAATTAAAAAAGAATATAAAAACAAATGAAAAAATTAACAAATAAACTGAAATAAATAATCTCAAAAAAATCATGTTGAACTGAGTTTCTTTTCCGCAAATCAAATAACAAATAAATAAATTCTAATAAATTAGGAAAAATTATAAAATATAAAAAGAATTTAAAATAAAAATTAAATATAAAATAAAATAAAATCCCAATAAAAGTGAGGCCGTGGACGACAACCTTGATCGCCTATGCGACCTTGACTACACATGAGGACCACATGTTACTTTGAAACATTGATATTGATTTGCAAATCAAATCAAGATTGATGGTCTTGATTTTGGTTTTGATTGAAGTAATTCTGATCATCTGATTTTAAAATAATTGTGTGTGTTCTTATGTACAACCTAATTGTGTTTTCTTTGTATGGACTGTTTTTTTTAAGGTAGTATAAGATTTGATTATGTACCTTTACAAAAAAATAAAATATATATTAGATAAATGGAATTACTTGAGTGTATTTTTTAATAAAAAAAATCATATCTTATTAGAAAAAAAGATAATGTGATCGGGATTTATTAGATATATTGTTAGAATAATGAGATTGTAATTAAGAAAGTATATAAGAATTGAGTGTCATGACTATTAAAAAAAAAGTGTCCCTGTTTTATGTGCAGCTTGTTTCGTCGATGAGGTGCCTGTCAAGCATGTGTTTTTAAAAAACAGATAATGTTACGTGTAGTGCTTTTATTTTGAATTTTTTTAAAAAGTAATATACATCATATAATTAGACATATGTTTTAACAAAAAAATGAGTATATATTTTAATGAATTGCATTTATGTATTTATAGAAAATATAATTTTTTTATTGAATCATATGAATTATGATACTCTGAAAATATATATTCTACTTAGCCTATTTGGAATTTTTTTTTAATTAGATTATGTATTTGAAAAATAAAAAATTATCAAACACGGATTCAAGCATATTTTTAGCATTTAAAAAATGTAAAAAATCATTTGTGAATGATGATTTATCTCTCTGAATATATTATAAAACCATATCCGGATGGATAAAATTTATTTACAAATGATTTTTTTCATTTTAAATACATTGTAGGGGTTTTGGTATACTGTTTTTTTTAGACATGGTTGACCAAATAAAATATTCGTATAATGTTTCTCATCTATTCACGAAAATTTAACTCAGAGAGCTATCTGAATTTATATATGTATTTTGAGGGGGCTATATGAACTTTAGAAAATCAATGAATTGTATGGATCTTAAAAAGTGTCCATGGATCTTTCCTTTTTAAAAAAATCATAAAATGAAAATGATACTTTTAATCTCATGTACATGAGTACTCATAATGTATTTTTAATTAACATTAAAATATATATTTTTATAAAATATGAAATAATACATTTAAATCGAATATTATTATTATTTTGTTAAAAATGATTACGTGGCTCTAAAGAAAAACAGTTAATACACAACTCATGAGTCACATGGCCCTCATTAGACCAATTCCATGCTTATCGAATTAATTCCTTTTAATAATAAATAATACTTTTTCCATCTAACCCCAATTTTGTAAAATTCTGATGTCATCAACTACGCGGCGGCTCGATCCGTTCAAATGCCACGTGGCCCACATTTATGTAGCCACGTCAGATGGACGCGGCGACTCGTAGACGTCTATCTCTTCACGTTTTCTTTCCTTTCCGCACATTAAATAATAATAAAAACATTTTTAATTGTTATTATTTGTTGCCGTCCATAGTCAAACAATTTTCTTTTAAAAAAATATATAAAAAGAGTTATCTAAATATTAGAATTATTAAATCAGCTGTTTTTAATAATTCTATTTAATTTTATTTTTTATAAAATGATTTTGCTATTGTTATATTATCTGATGTTTAAACTTTCTCACTCGTTTAATTCTTTCACACCCAAATTGAAATATTAATAAATAAAATAGTTTTTATTTTCAATAAAGTTTCTTTTTGTTTTTAGTATGTTTAAATACACTGATAAGAGTTGAGTTTTCAAACATTTATTAGATAAAAAATTTGAAAAAAAATAGAAATATCAAAAAAATCTTGTAAAATTTATAAATAATTTTTGCTGACAATGTTAATATTTTTAATGGGTAAAAAAATTAAAACAAGTAAAATCACTTTTAAATAAAAATTATTTTTTACATTGATATTGTTTTTCAATTAGGGTGTGAAACGTTTAAAATAAAGTGAAAGAATGATTAAAAACTATAAGAGAAAATATTATTTGTCATTTTAAGTTATAAGATTGTTAAATAGAGAATTTTTCTTGATAGAATGTTTAAAGGCAGCCATTTTGAGTATTTCTTATTTTTAAGAAACTTTTTTTAACATTTTTTCTTTTTTTATAACCTATTAAATTGATTAAACCTTCATCTAATTTGTATTCTTATTAAGGTTATTCTCAACACCCAATATGGAAAAAGAGAAATCTACAAAAAAAAAAGTTTTTTTTACAATTTTAAAAATAAAATGATTTAAAAAATTAAAAAACATGTAAAATTATCCTCAAATAAAAATAATTAATTATACTGATATTAATTTTCATTTGATAATGGTGTGAAAATCTTAAATACGGTGAGAGAGAGTTTACAAATTATAAAAGACAATATCATTTGCTCAATTTAGCTTCATGAGATTGTGTAGAACTCTTAAGAATATCCTTTTTGAATATTTCTTACCTTTAAAAGATTTGGTAAATATTTTTCATGAAAAAAACCATTAAAAACCCAATAAAAACCAATAAACTCATGGATGAGACCGACTGCCGGTTAGTTAAGATTTAATAATTATTAAAAACTATTTGTAAATATTTACTTTATTTAATAAAATAATATTTTTTATGTACTTATTTGTCATAAAAGTTGGTTTGTTTGGTTGTTTAGTCGGTTTGGTTGGTTGTTTAGTCAAACCCCCTTACCATGCCACGTCATCGCGTACATCTCTTCTCCGTTCCCTGCGCGTTCGGGTCCATGCCTCACACGAACCGTCCAACTCAAATGACCCCAAACTTCATCAAAATCACGAAAAATACCATTGCGCGATCAGGCGCTCCACGGGTGAGAATAACCCACAAGGACCGTTTACGTCTTTCACGCAATCGACCAACCCAATTTGCAATTGTCGTCGTTTTTATTTCCAAACGCAAACAAAAACCAAAACAAACTCTTTTTTATTTTTTTTGGCTTTACCTTCCAATTTTTTCACTATAAATAAACACAAACCCGTCTTGTCTCTCTCATTCATTCTTGGAAGAACTCAATCTCTCTCTCTCTCTTTCTCTCCCTCAAACAATGAATTCGCTTGTTGCGACTAGTAGGAATTTCAGACATGCAGCGAGGCTTCTGGGTTTGGATTCCAAGCTCGAGAAGAGTCTCTTGATACCCTTCAGAGAAGTCAAGGTCTTTAGTCGTCTCTCTGTGTATGATGGGTCTCTCTTTGTGTTCTTGGTTTTTTTTTTAATTTGGGTTTTGTGTTTTTTGGATTGGAAGGTTGAATGTACGATCCCGAAGGACGACGGGACTCTGGCTTCTTATGTGGGGTTCAGGGTCCAGCACGACAATGCTCGCGGACCCATGAAGGGTGGTATCCGATACCATCCGGAGGTGAAGATCGCTCTCTCTGTTGATTTTTTTTAATGGGTTTATGTTTTCTTTGACTTTTTGTGATTTGGGTTTCTCTGTCTTACTTTTGGGGTTGTTGTTTCCCTGTTTGTGTTTTTTTTTATGAAAAGAATGGTTTTTTATGGTTATTTGCGGTTGATGAAATTGAAAATATTCTGTTTTGATAGATATTTCTGTTCTAGAAGCTGTAGTTATAAAAAAGATTTTTTTTTGTGTCATTCTTTTCAGGCCAAGCATGTTTATCCCCCCCCCCCCCCTTTTGCTGTTGCTTTGATGTGTTTGTTTATTGAAATTAATTGGTGGGTGGATTTTCATGCTGTATTCACTAGTTTTGCATATTTGATGTTGATTTATTTTTGTTGGGGATTTTTTTTTTGTTGGGGAAAAGTAGTGCATGAGTTTGGATTAGAATATTTGTTATGAAATAGTGAGATCCAGCATTCTATGAGGGGAGTGTTTGTCGATGATAGGATTGTTCGTTAAGCAACTGAAACGTGTTGCACGTTTGGGAAAGGTGTTGCTTTGCTTTGCTCTATAAATATGCGAATAAGATACTGGCCTTGCAAATTCACTCAACATGCAAACATTTATAATTTGAGATGGAAAAGATTGGTTTGGTCATTTAATGTGCATGTTTGTGTTTGAATTTTAATAAATTGACTTAATTTAATATATGTCAAATGTAGTTTGAAACTCCCATTGTTTTTTTTAAAAATTAAATCTTAAATATGGAGTTTACGAAAAAATATTGTGATTTACAATCCGATTTTACATGATGCCTTTCAATGCTTCTAATGTGTGATTTTGGTTGGAGACTGGTGACAAGGTTTGGTTCCATCGTGCTTCGATGCACATATAAACAAATGCTAAAGTCCTAATCTCGAATTGCGATTTATGCTTGGTAATAGGTGGACCCAGATGAGGTGAATGCTCTGGCTCAACTAATGACCTGGAAGACAGCGGTTGCAGACATACCTTATGGGGGAGCAAAGGGTGGCATTGGTTGTGCTCCTGGTGAACTGAGCATAAGTGAGTTGGAACGCCTGACTCGTGTCTTTACCCAGAAGATTCATGATCTCATTGGATCCCATATAGATGTTCCTGCCCCTGACATGGGAACTAACTCACAGGTACTTCTACTGCCTGTCTTGGGATATTACTGAGTCAACTTCCAATTTCAGTTATCTTCATGTTATACTGTACGTTTATACAATTGCTGATGTTTTTTTTAATTGGACAGACAATGGCATGGATATTGGACGAATACTCTAAATTTCATGGCTACTCCCCAGCTGTTGTTACTGGAAAACCCATAGTTAGTATCGGACTAGAAATCCTACACTTAATTATAAACTTATGAATCTTGAATAAGAAGAGTTTGTCCTTTGGATGCTGCAGGTTCTTGGTGGATCATTGGGTAGAGAAGCTGCAACTGGACGAGGCGTTGTATATGCAACAGAGGCCTTATTGGCTGAATTTGGAAAGTCAGTTTCAGGATTAACCTTTGTTATCCAGGTACAGCTGATAATATATTCATTACATGCACAGTCTGGGATAACCATCCTTTGAATGGTAATAAACTTTTATGGGTCAATTCAGGGGTTCGGAAATGTAGGCTCTTGGGCGGCACAACTCATTCATGAAAAAGGTGGTAAGGTTATCGCGTTGGGTGATGTTTCGGGGGCCATCAAGAATCCAAATGGCATAGACATTCCTGCCTTGATAAAGCACAGAGCTGCTGGTGGTGTTCTAAAGGATTTCGAAGGTGTGGATGTCATGGACCCAAAGGAGTTGCTCTTGCATGAATGTGATGTCCTTATCCCTTGTGCTCTTGGTGGAGTCCTCAATAGGTTTGTCCTACTCCAACTTTCCAAACATAAGCAGTTGATTACCTCTTCAAACTCTGTATAAGGATATCGGATACCGGAACCCAGTGAACAGTAGAGGGTTTGCAGATAACTTATTTGGATATAAAATAGTTATACAAGAATTGAGGAGAGTTGGATGATTTTCTATTTGGTTGCTATATCTTTCCCGAGTTAGGGTTTTTTTTTTTTATATTTTGTCTCTTATTAAAATGTAGTTATAGTTTTGGATGGATAAGTAGGAATAAACTTTATTTGCCTCTCACAAGAATGGTTATCAGAGTTTATTTCAACTTATGAAGGCATAGCTATTACTTCTTTTTTTTTATTAAACAAGGCATAGCTATTACTATTTATCCATGCTAAACAAATGTGTTTTTCTAAGGATTAAACCCTATCCTCTCTTATCTACTTGCCTATTCCCAAAACAAACGGGAACTACAAGGATAACCGAAACCCATTGGACAGTAGATGTCACATTGTTTACATGTATATTGACTGGCTTAATGTCATGGTTCTCTTTTATATTGTTGATCCAACAATAAGTAAAATCAGATTACTGATATAACAATTTTTATGTATTTTTTTCCTTACCTCTCTTCAAGGGAAAATGCTGCTGATGTGAGGGCAAAGTATATAATAGAAGCTGCAAACCATCCATCTGATCCAGAAGCAGATGAGGTAACACTAATTCTATAAACTCCCGCAAACTAACAGTTTTTTATTCATTAGAGATTATTTATTGTTGTTTACATCACGCAGATATTATCCAAGAAAGGAGTTGTTATACTACCCGACATATATGCAAATGCTGGAGGTGTGATTGTGAGCTACTTTGAGTGGGTTCAGGTACACTTATAAGAACTAGTTTCTCTTTGTTTGATGTCATTCATAACCATCTCAATAAATTCACACCATAAATTTACTTGATACGGTAATGAACTTGTTCTAATTCATTAAGGCCCTTTTGTTAACTATGGCATAAAACTCAAATGGTATTCTAATACATTTTTGATCTTCAAACATTGGTTTAATTAGTTTACGTGATAGGTATTTTAAGATCTATATCACTTTTTTCACCACTGATATAAATGAAGTAAATACCGTTACATAAAGTATTAATAAATAAATGGAGCATCAATCAATCCTCTTCTCTCTATTTTATGTTACCACACATTCAACTTAGGGTAAATTGGTACTTCAAAGAGATGTATAGATTATACCAAAAGCCATCCAAAGATAAAGTGGTTGATATAAAGATACAAAAGTGGGTTAAATTCATTGATATATTACAATATTCTACATCGTGGTATACTTGGCTAAAAAAAATCTCAACTCACTGCCAAAGGGGGCCTAAAAATCTACATCCATCAACATTAAATCCTATTCCATGTCATGCATTTATTAAATCCTTCTTTCCAGAATTTGATGAGAGTTTCATTTCATTTCACTACCATTTTTGTAGAACATCCAAGGGTTCATGTGGGATGAAGATAAGGTGAACATGGAGCTCCAAAAGTACATGACAAAGGCTTTCGACAACATAAAGGCCATGTGCAAGACTCACGAATGCAGCCTTCGAATGGGCGCCTTCACTTTGGGGGTGAACAGAGTTGCTCGTGCCACTCTCTTGAGGGGTTGGGAAGCTTGACATATACATCTACATTGACATCGTCTTCCATATACAACATCTGCCTTCTTTTATTTCCTTTTTTTTTTTGCTTTTTTTTTTTTTGGTTGAGTTGGGTGTTGATTGGTGAAGGAAAGGGTGGCAGATTGATCCATTCTTGCATTCTCTTCACGTATTATCATTTAAATGTTATGTAACCTCTGTTTTGTATGGGGATGTTCAAAACTTGAAATGGATTATCCAAAGCTGGGTAAACAACTTATAGAGAGATAAATGATGCATTTTATTTTTGGTGGTTTAGTAGTTTGAATGATTATGTGGTGTCATTTCCAAGCTTATTGTTTGGATAAGGGCGTCGAACATGAATTATGGTGGATAATCCAATTAATATCCAATTAACACCAGCTTTTGATGAATAATGTTACGTACAACCCTTAAAGTCCTTGGTTGTCTCACTTGGTGTTCCGCGATGGCTCCTCTTATTTGGATAATATCTGGGTTGTTCATTGAATTTCTGCTTGGGAGAGGTTTTGTGTGGGTGCGAGTTTGGTTGCACTTGTGAATGGTCTTTTGTTATTTATGGGTGATTTATTCATCCATTTTGATGCGGTGTCTCAACAGATAGTGTCTAGAGTCATTTTTAGTTTTATTTGCTTTGTTGTATTTCCCTTTAGGTTTTTTCTCTCCTATATTTATATGAGAGGGATAGCCTACTATTTCACTTCATAAAAAAAACCTTCAGTGCTCAAATTTTTTTTATTTTCTTTAGAAGTATATATTTTATGTAATGAACCTTCATAAAATGAAAATATATATTTTAATAAATTGTATATATCAACTTTAATATCAAAACAAAAACATGGTTTATTTGATGAGATTGTATATAATGATTGTGTGGAATAACACTCGCTTTTGATATGGTGCCTATGCTGATAGGATAAAATGTTCCTTAGTACATACTAGTTTAATCCAACACACAACTTTTTGGATGTATGTCCTAAGTATCCACTTTATTTATTTATTTAGGTATATGTTCCATTTTTGTTGAGGAAAAAAAAAGGCAACCCGGTGTAGGGCGCCAATCTCCGCAGGGACTTGCAGAAGAAGACAGCTGAACTGCATATTTTTTATATGAGTACTGCTACACTCAGTCATAATTACCAATCAAAACACAAACCATATATACCTAGTTACAAATTTAATGTTCTATATACATCGTTAGATGATATATATACCTCATTAAATTTTTTCTTATACTTATAAAAAATGAGTTCATTCAATTTGAAATTGAACGATATGCACTTTTTATGAAAACATATACCTCATTAGATGATGTTTACTATTTTTAAAAAAATGAAAACACTTCAGGTTTGAGTTTTGGTCGGTAATCGACTGAGTGTATCTTTTTCCTTTTTATATATATATAACAGGCAACATTTGAACCACAAATGAACTGCATCATCCAAAACTCAGTCACAATTCTATAGCATATTTTTGTTATGATAAGCAAAAATAACAGGCAACATTTGAATCACATATGAACTGCATTGTGAAAAACTTTCAGTTACCATTCTACATACATACTATCACTCACCTATATATCAAAACGATGAAAATCAACAAAGATACATAGAAGCCAGAAACCAAAATGATCGAATCGCAATCAATCTTTCTTGGTACCGTCGGAGTTCTCATCCTGCCAGGTTGCCTGCCACTGCTTGTCGTAGAAAGTCGTCTCCTCAATAAGTTTCTTCACCGTTTCTATATCCTCGTTTTTTCTGATAGTTAGCACGCCAACCACAGCAATGAATAGCAGAGTTTTGCAGAAGAAGTTCCCCATCTGATCGACTAGACCGACGCCCGTCAAACTATCCACAAAATACGCCATGAAGAATCCTATCATTGCAGCACGACCTGCGCTGATGAAAAGTTTATGGGAGTAAGAGATTTTGATGATGATTGAACTCGTGGTCGAGGAGGAGACGGAAGACTAACCATTAAGGAGTTCGGCTTCGGGGAGATGGTATCTCTTGATCCATGACCACCAGGGGATGATGGAAGTGTCAAAGAACAGGGTCATCATTGCTTGAGGATTCTGGATTGTCTTGAAGCCATTTCCTCCTCCTAGCCTCTGGAAAAAAAAGTGCAGAACGGGCCCAGGTATCTATAAGAGACTTTTTAAGTTTGAATAAATAGAAGCAAAAAATAAACAGATTGCCCAAAATATGAGAGACATCTCAAGTTCATTAATTGCGCCCCCCCCCCCCCCCCCCCCCCCCCCCAAAAAAAAAAAAAAAAAAAACTTTTTCTTGCTCGTACAGCTTCTATTTTCCATGCTTTTTGTCATTGACAGAATCGTTTTAATCTTCTCTCTTCATTCCAAAAGACAGAATGGTCCTCATAATCACATACCACCAAAAAACGGGGAATATATTATGCAAGTATTTGTATACTAGGAAACCTTGCAACGCTACCATTGCCCATGATGTATTCTCCAAAGGTGGCCAGTTGAAAAGTGTGTCTCATGTATGAAGCAAATATTATTCAGTTTTTCATCGCCATATTCTATGTGGGACTTAAGATGGAAGTATACTCGAAAACCAAAACAAGAAGATGAATATTGACAAAGAAAAAAAGAGGGTGGTGAACTTCGGGAAGTATTTTATTGAGCTAGAAAAATAATCATGGTTATAAGAATACATCAAACCCAAAAAAAGGTCTCTCATGAGTAGAGGTATAATCATATATGCATCTATGTGGGACTTAAGATGGAAGTATACTCGAAAACCAAAAAAATAAGATGAATATTGACACAGAAAAAAAGAGGGTGGTGAACTTCGGGAAGTATTTTATTGAGCTAGTAAAATAATCATGGTCGTAAGAATACATCAAACAAAAAAAAGGTCTCTCATGAGTAGAGGTATGATCATGCATGCATCATTAAGATTAGAAGGGCAAAATCTGAGATAACATCATTTTTGGTAGCATAAACACTCCAATTCATCATAATACGCTCCCAACTAATAAATTCAACACTGGAGATGGGGCAAGTAATTTTTTAAGTTATGCAGATACAACAGCAATGTATCATATCAAGGAACTTAACAAGACTTGGAAATGTAACATTGAAACAAAAAGATTAGATATTCACATATTCACCACCCATCTAGACAGGACACCTCTTTGCATCAAAATATCCATGGATTTTACACATGCCTGATTAACATGAATCATCAACCAAAATACAAATAACAGAATAATCCACCCAGCGACTCTGACACAGGCTACCTTACACATACCCACATTTCAATGTATGTTATATTGCTATATTAGCCAGCATCATTCATCATCATCTGGGCTCTGGATGAAACCGACGTCATATCAAAAACATTTAATAGCACATCCAGAACTTAAAGATCCCTTTAAAACCTAATTCAATAACAAGTCTACAAAACAAATCTGAGTACTTCTTTCATGCAGACTGTAAAACTCATGCCAAAAGCTCTCACATTTGATGCACCAAATATCACTCGATCTGACTCACATGGCAAGTTCAATGTTCAAAACTGAAAGGATAATGTTAGGGAAAGTCTTGTATGCATTTCTTTTTACGTTCCCCACATACTTTTATTTATTTTTCTGAAAGTATATACTCATTTAATGAAAATTATATAACTTTAAAAGAAAATAAATATATTATATATCCACGAATCATATATATCTCTTACATAAAAAATCACATGTTTCATCTAGCATATAACAATGCTCAAAACTAAATGCTCTGCAACCAAAAATCCAACACCAACTCAACATAATCTGCACATTCACCATTCAAATTCTAAACAACAACAGAAGCCTATCTTCAAATAACCCAAGCACAATACCGAATAAATTTATACAATACAAACAAGTGTCCAACCCTCACCCGCATCGATGACGGCGTCCCAATCCGTCGCCCCGCCCTTCTCGAACTGCTTGAGGTCCCAAGTCCCACCAACCCACTTTGGGTCCTTGAACTTCGGTATCACCGCCGCCTCCGCCTCTACCGCCGTAGCCGACACCGACCCATTCGACATCGAAGACTCCTCTGTCTCCACAGCTTCAGATGGAGGTGGAGGAGGTGGTGGTGGAGCTTCCCCTTCTGTGGTGGTGGTGGTGCACCAACCCCAGTCCCATTGTCTGAGGACCTTGTGAGGACCAAAGAAAGGAGGGTCCTCTTGGAGGAGGAGGAGGAGAAGAAAGAGAGGAGGTGTTTTGGGGAGGGAGAGGTTTTGGGGATAAGGTGGTGGGGAGTGGTGGAGGGGGTGAGAATAGAGCCATTGACATGTTTTCTTGTTTCTTTTGGGGACTGAGGCTTTTGGGGGATTTTGAGCCTCAAGAAAAATAATTTTGAAGATGTGGGGAGGATTATATGGGTTGGGTCACTCTTTTTCAGTTTGGTGGGGAAATGACTAAAAAGCCCCAGAGCCAAAACAGTGTATATGAATATGACTATATGAAGAGCTAAACCCTCACCTGAAAATAGCATTCTTCCATTAAATTTATTTTTAAGATTTTTTATTTTTAAATTCTCATAAATCATATGATTTAGTTATTGATTTTTTACTTCTTCATATTTTAGTTTTAGTCTCCTGATTTAAATGATATATTCATTTTTAGTTCCTATCAAGGATTAAAAAAAAAAAAATTTAAGAATAAATCTCTCCTAGAGACTAAAAAAATATATATTTTTAAATCTGGGGATTAAAACTAAAATACGAAGAAGTGAGAGATCGATTATTAAATTCTATAGTTTATAGAGACTTAAAAATAAAAAATCATTTATTTTACAATATCATATATCTGAGTATCTTATGTGACCAATCATAATATTACAGCGAAATATAGATGTTCCATTTAATAAAATAAGACTGCATCACACCGATATATAGAAAATGAGATGGGTTGGGGATTTTATTTTGTTAACCATGGTTAGTTAACCAATGAGATTTCTAATTACCTAGAGACACATGGAAATCTAACCACCCCATTAAATGCAGTCGGACTGCACTTTGTTAGCGACGTGTTCTCATTGTCTGTGACACATGTTGATGGGAATAGGGCTGCTAAACGAACCAAGCCGCTCGGGCTCGGCTCGGACTCGACTCGGTTTGAGCTCGTTCAGGCTCGTTCGTTTAGATAAATGAACAAGCTTGAACAAATTTTAAAGCTCGGTTAGACTCGGGACCTGGATCGAGCTTCATTTTATATTCAAATTCGACTCGTTTATGTTATTAAAACTTAGTTGAAGCTTGATTAAACTCATTTATAAAATCAGAATATTAAATTAATACAAAGTTATGCTCTTTTAAGCTCATGAACTTGGCTCTTTTAGGCTAAAATTTTGTTTTCAATTCCTAAAAACCCTAAAATGAAGAAGAATGCTAGGCTCGTTTATAAACGAGCCGAACTTGAACATGTCAAAGCTTGGTTCGTTCGACTCGTTTACCACCCCTAGATGGGAACAGATGCAGACAGGGAGGCTGTTACACTGGTTGAATGGATTGCATGCATGATGGTGATTTATTGCTGTTTTGGTGCTAAATACCTCAGGGACCTTTTGTGATTAAAGTAAAATTTGAATAGCAAAAATTCAAATTGATTTTTTTTCTAAAAGCAAGAAATAATATTGATTCCATTTTTTTCAGATGCATAAAACAGATTAACAGACCAGGAGAGGGGCTTGTCTATGTTAGAGACTCTTACACAAAAATTCATGACACAGAGTACTTTTTATTCAATTTTTTTCCTTCATATTCTTTGTCAACTGATTAATTTCTTTTTAAGTATCATTGATTAAAAAAAAAAACTAATTCCTGACTCTTTACTTAAAAATAACTTCATAATTATCCTGTCATGTTTCATATAGAGATATAGAACCCTCAATTGTTTATTACACACTTTCAAGAATTCAAATGTTTGTTCTTCCTATTCATCCCTTATACATCAGTAATATTAAGAATTAAGTGGATCACCAAGACAATACATGAATGCATAAAATTCTTTTCAATAACAAATCCATAGGAATATCAAATACATCAATAAAAAAAAACATATATTTAAGACTTACATTTCTGATATGAACTTACAAAATTTGGCAAATGTTGGCTTCAATAAAAATTTAAGTGAACGGTCTATGCTCTTCCAGACCATAAATGTTAAAAACTGAGATGTAATTTACGAAGAAGAGGCATTTAGCCTCTTTTGCAGTTCCTCAACAATTCTGTCCCTTGGGATCTTAAACTCTTCTTCTTTGTTTTCAACCTTCTGTAGGAGAACGATCCCTTCTTTCAGTTCATTCTCTCCAATGGTCATTATCCATGGAATGCCATTCTGTTTGGCCCGGTCATATTGCTTCATAAACTTCTTGTTTGTTCCGAATTCTGCTTTTATGTTGGCCGCCCATAGCTCTCTCACGACCTCTGCAGCGAGGGGGAGGTCATTCCCCAGAACAGCCACCAAAACTTGGGTTTCAGTTGCTCGGATTACCTGCAAAATAAATAAATAAATAGATGACAAACATGAGCAACACAATGCTAGGTGTTGGATTGAAAATACACGTACTTAGATACCCTGTTCATCATTATGTAACCAAATTCACTTTATCTCTGACCATTTAAGTGATAGAATAACCACAAATCATAGCAATATGCTTCGGGTATGACATTATGGTGAGTTGGAAGATTGAATGAAGCACGTGAGGTTAAGGACACTTTGTCACACAACCACAATAGTAACTAAAACATGACATATTTTCAAGGGATTATAATGAGAGAAATAAACAAATATGCATGCCTGTTAACAGTTCCTTAGGTACAATGTTTCCAAAAAGAGCTTTCATTCTAATGGTATATATTTTATACAGATTGGTATAAAATGCCGGATTGTTCTCTGCCTTCTCGAATTGCTGTTTCTGCTGGCAGTGAAATGTTCTGGGTGGATATTGTTAATACTTCCGCCCCCGGTAAGGAAACATACGTTGATGTTCTAAAGAAACACATCCCTTTGAATCATGCATCGGCCCCTCACGTAAATGCGCAAATGAATCCTCCAAGCGTACAGACCTCCATTGATGTGTCACTGCCGAGTCAAAAAGAGAACTCAGCGAATCGTCCTAACTTGGTTTGTGACTCGGTATATCTCACGAGTCAGCATCCGACTCAGTTACTCACCGAACAGTCATCCGCTATTCCACGTGCGGTCGCGGATTATGTGGAACCGTTTCCACAATCGATGATTGCGAGAGCTGGCAGAAATAGTTACACCATTAATCAAGGCCACCAAGGTCGGAGGTTTTCAAATTTTAAAAATTCATTGGACCAGATTTCACATGAAAACCTTACATCCAGCTGGCAAAGGGTGGACAGATCATATCATCCACGTGTTAACAATATTAGTCATCCCCAAATCAGCAATGTTGTTACAATATTTAACAGGTTTTCAATGCTCTCTAATGGCCAGCACAAGATCGATCCCAATCCGGCAGTTTCGGATGGTACTCCTAATAAAACGGTTTCGGCGAGAGATGAATGGAATGCGGATTCTCTGTCGCAAAAGTCGGATCCGGTGGACATGGGCCAATTCATTTCGGATTCGGATCCGGGTTGTCATTTATCTTCTTATCGGGTCACGTCTTCGACGATCAATCTACGTAGGAAGATAAAATTGCAATTCAAAGGTTTCAAAGTTAACCGGATCTGGATTAACCCAAAAGCCTCTCGGGTCATGGGGAGATTGTTATCGGATCTCTTCACTTCTTCCTTACCCGTTGTCAACAGTGGATCTTCGATTCATTTGATGAAACAAGTGCCAGAATCTTTCGAATCTATGAAGACGATCAGCCAGATCTCTTTACAACTGCAAGATGATCATATCCTTTCTGTAGTCAAGGAGTTGGGATTCGCCGTCACGTCCTCCTCCGAAAGGTTCCTCAAAAGATGGCATGACAAATCCCGTCCAGGTGTTGATTCGGAAAATGTTATCTCTGCTATTGTCCGGAAGAAAGTAAAACGTCCCAGAGGTCAACGAGAGCTTTTCAATTTGTTAAAAGGGGAAGCTTCGTGGGGTTCTCCGGTGTGTGCTCAATCAAGACGGAAGAAATCTGGTACTGTAGGTTGTTAACAAATGGCAGAATTCAAAAGGAGGTTACTGGTTTCTCATGAAGATTCTTTCATGGAATATCAGAGGTTTAGGGGATGCCAGTAAGAGAGAAGCAGTTAAAAGTATCATTAATTGTTATTCTGTTGATGTTTTCTGTATTCAAGAGACTAAGCTACAGGGTTTGTTCCCTGTGTTGATTAGACAAATCAGTGGATCTGCCTTTGATGTGGAATCCCTTGCAGCGATCGGTTCTTCTGGAGGCATCATGGTTGGATGGAGAAAGGGCAAATGGAAATTAGTGGACAGTAAAATTGGCAACTTTTCGGTTACAGTTATTCTTGAAGATTTATCCTCGGTCACCAGGTGGATGTTCACGGGTGTTTATGGTCCTTCAGATGATTCTCTACGTGATCTGTTTTGGTCAGAATTGATTGATGCTCGATCCTTCTCTGCGGTACCTTGGTGCTTAATGGGGGACTTTAATGCTATTGTTACTACACAGGAACGAAGCTCCTCCTTGGGGCCACCTGGTGGAACCAGAGGGTTTAGAGATTGGATTTCTGAGGCAGGTGTGCTTGAAATCCCTCTATCCAACAAAAAATATACTTGGAGTAATCTTCGGGACATTCCTACATTATCTAAGATTGATCGTTGTTTTGTGGATTTAAACTGGGATGATTTTATCCCTTTGGCCCAGCTGGAAGGTCTTCCTCGAACGGTGTCTGATCATAATCCTATACTTCTTTCGGCACCATCTACCACCGTTCGGTCTTTCCATTTCAAGTTTGAGAATTGGTGGTTTCTCGAAGAGGGTTTCCATGAGTTAGTTAAATCCTGGTGGTCTTCGGCTGACGTGCAAGGCATAGGTGCTCGGAAGTTGTCGTGTAAGCTGAAATTTCTGAAACGAAAGCTGATAGAGTGGAGTAGGCAATCAATAATCAATCGGAATGCTCGGAAGAAGATCTTGGAGGACAATCTTCATAAATTGGAGATGCTGGAAGAAGTTGGTCCTCTAGCATCGGCTGATCTAGAGGAACGAAAGAAATCCAAAGAGGAACTGCTTATTATCCTAAGACAAGAGGAGGAATACTGGCGGCAAAGATCAAGGGCAGTTTGGCTTAAATCGGGTGATGGTAATACTAAATTTTTTCATCGGGTTGCCAATTCTAGAAGGCGTCACAATCTCATTACATCTATTTCGAATGGTAATGATCGGCTGACCAATCCAGAAGAGATTGAGAACCATATTGTGGACCATTTCAGATCATTTTTTCGGAAAGATTCATCTTGGCTACCAAGTTGGCATGATGATTCTCTTCCATGTCTTACCAATGATCTTCGTTCCTCTATTGATGCACCCTTTAAGGAAGAGGAAGTGAAAGCTGCTATTCTCGGAATGGAAGGGGATAAAGCACCCGGCCCGGACGGTTTCTCTATAAAATTCTTTCAAAGCTTCTGGTATATAGTTAAGGAGGATGTAATGGAGATGATGGAGGAATTTTATGCATGCCGTCAGGGTTGTGGATGTCTTAATGCCACGCATATTGTTCTCATTCCTAAGAAGTTGGGTGCTGAATCTGTTAGTGATTATCGTCCCATCAGCCTTCTAAATAGTTCGTATAAGATCATTGCAAAGGTGTTGGCTATTCGGCTTCGCAAGGTTATTTCAAATCTGGTGGATCTAAGTCAATCAGCGTTTATCCATGGTCGTTCACTGCTGGATGGTTTTCTTATAGCCCAGGAATGTGTGTCTGGGGCGCACAAATCAAAGAGGAAAGGTTTTCTGTGCAAATTGGACTTCGAAAAGGCTTATGATTCTGTTAGATGGGACTTTCTATGGCAGCTATTGGCGGATTATGGGTTTTCGTCGAAATGGTTATGGTGGTTAAAGGAATGCATTAGTACAGTGAAGCATTCCGTTCTCATCAATGGTAAACCTGTGGGTTTTTTCGATTCCGGTAGAGGTCTCAGACAAGGAGACCCTTTATCCCCATTCATATTCATCCTCGTGGCTAATGTCCTTAGTAGGCTTATTCACAAAGGAGTTCATCACAATTGGATTAACGGTATTGAAGTCACAAATGGTGGTTCACGGGTTACACATCCAATATGCAGATGATACTATCCTCCTCTGTGATGATCGGGAAAGCAGCTTGGATGGATTTATTTTCATCACCAAATGTTTTGAGATTTTGACGGGCCTCAAGGTAAATCTGTCCAAGAGTAATTTGTTGGGTATTAACATCCCTACCGAAGAGGTATCCCGTATTGCTTCTAGAATCAATTGTAAAGCATCAGTTTTTCCAACCAAATACCTTGGCCTTCCTCTTCATACCTCTTGTTTGCGAAAAAGGGATTGGAGTCCGCTCATAGACAGATTTGAAAAGAAACTGGAAGGGTGGAAAGGAAAATCTCTGAGCTTAGGAGGCCGATTGATCTTACTTAATGCAGTTCTCTCAAGCCTTCCGATCTATTTTCTCTCCATTTTCAGAATTCCGTGTGGCATTGTCCAAGCTATAGATAAAATACGAAGGAGATTCTTATGGCATGGTACTTCTGATGGTGGGTCGCATCCGCACTTGGCTAAGTGGGAGATTGTTTGCCGTGCAAAGAAAGATGGAGGTATGGGTGTTCTTAATCTTCGTCAAATGAATATGGCACTGTTAGGGAAATGGCTATGGCGTATGATTTCTGATTCGGATTCCCTCTGGATTCGGCTCATTCGTGAGAAATACTATAAAGGAGTTTCGAGATTAGAATTGGTCCCTTCGCCTAGAGTTTCTCTATCAAAATTATGGAAAGATGTCCTTGAAAGTGTCTTGGCAATTAAAGAGGAGGTCTTATTCGTTCCGGGGAACGGTGTTGCAATCAAATTTTGGAAGGATACGTGGTTACAAGGATCGTCTCCGGCAAATCTTTTCCCCGCACTTTATCGGGTGGCTTCAAATGTTGATGATTTCATATGTGATGCTTTCACATGTGGGGTCAATTCTATTATCTGGCTCCCTCGATTACGTAGAGCTCTTTCGGACGATGAGGCCACAGAACTATCTCAACTCCTAGCTTCACTTCAAGGTGTGGTATTAAATCTAGAAGAAGAAGATGCGGTAGTGTGGCGAAGGGCTTCTCATATGGGTTTTTCGGTAAAATCTTTATATAGCAAGCTCAACAAGGCAAATACTTCTATCCCGACGGCTGAGCTTCAAAATCAGATCTGGGGTTCCCTAGCACCACTGAAGATTAAGGCATTCATGTGGTTGGTTTCCCTCGACAAGGTTCTGACGAAAGTAAATTGCTCAAAATGGTCTCCTAATTTGGATGTATCTTGCTACTTATGTGGGGGTGCGGAGGAAGATAGAGATCATTTATTCTTTCGTTGTCCATTTGCTGTGCATATTTGGTCAATGGTAGGCAAGGCAATTGGTTCTCACTGTTGCTTCAGAGACATTGAGGATATGTGGAAGTTTTTCAAAAAGAGAAGAAAGAATGGTGACCGTAGTAGACTAGCTAAATTCCAATGGCTCATTCCTCATGCGGTCTGTTGGAGTATTTGGTTGACAAGAAATGAAGGAATTTTTCAGAATAAAAGAACATATTGGGAGAATACGTGGGCACATATCTCGTATTCGCTTCGAGATTGGGTGAAAATGATCCTTCAAGTCCAAAATCATTCAACTATTATGGGTTTATCTTGGTTTGCGAGGAGTTAATTTCTGTATTTTGTTCGAATGGGATTTCTTCCTTTTTCGAATTTTTATTGATTTCTCTTTGTTTTTGGAGATCCCTCATCTCCCTTTGTTCGGGGGCTTTTTTATATCAATAAAAGGTCCTAATTTATTTCAGAAAAAAAAATAAGTGGGCCAAAGGCAGAGAAGTAGGTATATGTATGAGCTGAACTGAACAGTGGCCTGATCAAGCCCATCTTAGGAAAATACCAGCCAATTTGAACCTAGTTTAAGTTTGACCCAATTTAGTGAATTATCCATAGGCTACATAGATTTGCCAAGATTGTGTGTCCAGAATTGTTTGGCTTCCTCCATCCAACAATATCTAACATGAGGACAACTCTGAAATGGCCTATTTGTGTTTTAGCTAGGAATATTATCATCAAGGAGCAACACATGATTAAATTATTGTAAAATTCTACATAAGAACACTGCTACTGCATATCACAGCTAGCCACTAATGCAATTCACACAAATAATATGGACACAAATAATCACCTGATTGCGTTCCTTCTCAAGCTGTTCCATTATTGTAAATACTCGTTCAATACCCAGGCTAACACCAACTGCAGGGACCTGCTTTCCACTGAACATCCCTACAAGATTGTCATAGCGCCCTCCAGCTGCAATAGAACCAACCTATACAAGGAGGAAATCATCAAGATGCAACCCATCCCAGCTTTATAAATTCAAGGGAGACAAAGGATACTCAAAACACTACTTAGAGAATGTCATACTTAAAAGGTTTTTAAACCAAGAAACTCATCCCAAGATATTTTTTTTGTTTGGATCATGGGCCTTTTTCCTGAAGGAAATAAAATCCACAATGCAATATGGTAGACCTACTTCCTGAATCATATATTCCTATCTAAATATACTCGTCTTTGAAAATCAATGACATACATAAATACTCTTTTTAACATGGTGCAGCAGAAAAGACATGATTATACTATTTTTAACATCTGCAAATTCTAAAAACATCACATACCCAACCTTTTACACACCTGCAGAATGAATTGAGAAGGTTTTTTATTACCTGCTTTCTCACACACTGACAAATCAACAAAGTAGGTGTTTCTTTTTTGGTGTGCATGCGAGCAGGTGGGGGGTTGGGATTGAGGATACTTTAGATACCATACAAATTAACTTGCCCAGGTACAGAATCGTGAGACAAAAGTAATCACTAGTGTCATGTATTTACCTGTGTAGCACCTTTGAAAACTGCCTCATATATTACTCCAGTATAGTAATCAAGACCTCTTGCAAGACTCAAGTCGAAAACCACTTTGTTTATGGCCTTTGATTTCTCCAGAGCTCTGAATAGAATCTCTAGGTCATTCAATGCAAGAACAGACCCTTCATTTTCTAAAAATTGGCTGCCCACGTTTTTTAAATCTGACAATATTTCCAATGGGGGTCCTCTTTTCTTCACAAAAGAACCAATTTTATCAACTGTTTCAACAGCCAGACCTTTCTCCTCCACCTAGCACAATATCATAATGTAAAGAAAATGTTAAAACATGTTTTTTCATGCTATTTTTCCCGTTAAAAAAAAGAGAGAGAATGTTAAAACACATTTACAAACCATAGGACTTTAACAGAAAAAAAAACTATCAGAGAGAGCACATCTATTCCTAAAGGAAGTTGCAATATAAAATCAGCTAGTGAAACAACCACAACTATTACACCAAACAAGATGTTTTTTTTCATTAAAAAAATAGCAAACAAGATTAATATGACAATTGACCTTACCTGTTCAGACCAAACCAGAGATACTAATGATAACAATAAATCTCCACTCTTTCTGTGGCAATTTCATATGATTTTTTTTTTGTTGGTGGGGGTGGGTTATGGATGGGCTGGCTAACATACATATTTTAATCATCCCATACTCAAGGAAAAAAGAACATGCAGGCAGTCTTTACCTGACATTCTATAAATAAGAAGTCCCTATAAAGAATTTAAGTTTTGATGAGGATTTTTTTAATCGAAACAACATAATATCTGTTATCAAGGGGTGGGGAAATGCACCTACAAATACATGCATATGCCTACTTACCAATTCCTTCTTGATCTGCTCAAAAGGTTGCTTGTCTAGCTTGTCGATACTTGAACACACTGTTCTGAACTTCTCAGAAGATACTCCACAAATCTCCAGCATCCCATCTAGCAACTTTCGATGATTCAGCTTTATCTATAACAATACAAGAATCATTTCTTCTTTGAACAATCCTTCAATACTTTGGAAAGTAAAAAAATAATGGAAACAGAAATGTTTGAGAGTTGAGACAGCACAGTAAAAACTAGCACTGCAAAACATGAAAACATGAGGAAAAAAACACATCTCAATGCACTTAAAATTGACTACAAATTCCAATTAAATAATACACCATAATTGAATAAGAAATGTGACTAATATCATTTTCAAGCGAAAATTACCTCATATTCACCAATGTTTAGTTCATCCAGCAATTCAGTCAGGACTTGAACAACCTCAAAATCAGGTTCCATTTTTTCATATTGCCCAGCAACGTCAAAGTCACACTGGTAGAACTCACGATATCTCCCTTTCGATGGGTTATCTCTTCTGTACACTTTGGCTATTTGATATCTCTTTAGTGCATTGATATTATTCATTGCTAAATACCGAGCAAATGGAACGGTCAGGTCATACCGCAAAGAACAAAGTTCACCACCCTGAAGATAAAGAAGAAACATTAAGTTATAAAACTTGAAAAGAAAAAAACATTAAACCCAAAGAACATACAACAAATTATAAAGGCATATAGGTAACAGGGGTATGCAAACAAGGCACATGCATGGAAAACCTCCCTAACAGATTTTCATTTAAATGAGTTTTTTTTTTTTTTGGAGAGAGAAATGGTGATAGCAAGCACCTGAATTTTATTAAGTCAGAGGTCAGGCTCCAAGAAATGAGGTCCATGTTAAACATGGTTTAAAGTTAAATATAAATGGCAACATGACAATCTTTGATGTGCATGCACTATTGGAATGATTCATCAAACTATGGTAGTATTAAGACATTTTACTAACAATACATGCATAATATATTTTGCCCATATCAAAAGATCATTTATACACACACCCACATCATGAATCCCAGCTTTTAGCAACAGACCTCATTATACGAATCCTTCAACACACTAAGATGTTTGCAATTACAATTAACTTTAATCATATGACTACAATTATAAAAAAATTGTTTGAAATGTATATTTTAGAAAAACAAGATAAATGAATTAAAAAGGTTATAATTTTACAAAAATTGGCCTCAAAATTATCAATTATGCAAGACACTGAAATAACTGTGAGTGAAGCCTCGCACTGTTCATTAGTGTGAGATTTTTTCCTTATAAAATTATTGTGAGTTCAATATATTAGCATCTCTCCAGATGTTCAAGATTATCAAGATGCTACAAAAACAATTTGGAAAAGTTCGGGGAAAATGAAATGATCATAACAGAGGAAAAAAATATCACAAAGAAGATAATAAATTGACTTTGTCAATCAATACAATTCCAAACCTGGTCAGCAAGGTCATATATCAACTTTGAATCTTCCCCGTACTTTCCCATGAGAGTTTCTCTCAACTCAAAAACGGGAGTGTCAAGGCCCACTGCTCCATGTTTCTTAAACACACTTTCAATTATTGAAAATGCACGACCTCTTATAGCCATTTGCTCTTTCCCAAAATCACGAGTCCCCTGTTACACAGGTAACAAAAGTCAGTAAATAATTACACAACAATAATTTATAAATTTTTGAAGACCTGGTCATGGGATGAAGGAAGATAAACAATCACAAATCTGAATCAAAATTCCAAAGACATGCATTTTCAGGCAAAATCACACCATTTTGTATTGACATACCAAGAAACTCAGACTTATAACCATAGTCATAGTTTCAAGCGAATTTGTTTCTGAACTAAGTTATAAAGACTGACTGCCAAAGAGAGTGAACACAACACCGCTCTCACCTTGGGTATTTTAGGGAGTCTCCTGACCTCATTGCTCTCAACAATCTCTTTCACTTTCTTCAAAAAGGAATCAAGCTCTGCATTCTTAGGATCAAAGAACGAAGAGAGCTCTATTGCTCCATCCGCAATGTTACTCAAGCTCCCAAATTCAACCTTTAATGTATCTTTGATAAATTGCCTGATAACATCAGTTCCCTTCCCTAGTGCCCTCTTTTTCTTCTTCTTCGCCTTCACATTTACTCCATTTGCATCAGTCACCTGAGTTTGTTCATTGATATCGCTGTCCAAATCAAGGACAAACAGTGCAAGGACTGCCTCCCAAGAAAGGACCAACCGCACTTTGTCCAAGAACAAGTACATACCGTTGGACAATGAAACAGCCACCGATGATGATAGTGCCTCAAACCCATTACTCAATGACTCCAAACTGGGGCAGCATCTCTCTAGCGCCTCAGCCGCTTGCGACCGTAGATCAGCGTCCAATATTGAATTGATAATGAGTCTTGCCCGTGCCAAGCTATTCTCCCCTACAGACCACAGAGCCATCGCCAAAGACAACACCAACTTCCCCAAAGACTTGCCTTTGCTATCGCTTTTCAACACCGTTTTACAGACCCTGACAGGGGAGTTCAGCTCAACCCGCATTCGGTTGTGGAGGGTCCTCACGGCCTCCCGGAGGCCACCATGGGCCGTTGGGATATCCACAAACGCCTCGGACACCAAGCTCCCGGCCGGCTTTGAGCCTGTGAGGAGAACCTTCATGTCCGCTGCCACATCTGTCTCGTCCTTTATGGAGAACCCGTCCCCAGAGACGGGCAGGTCGAAGGCCACACCCACATCAGCCTTTGCCGCCTCACATGACAAGGCAGCCACGGCGTCAGCGATGGTGGCCAGAGCGGACGCCCGATGGTCGAGGAGGGCACAGATTCCGATGCCCGAGGATATGACGCCGTCAACGATGCATTTCTCCTCCTCTGTGAACTTGAGGTCGTCGGCACCACAGGCCGAGGTGAAGAACCCTAGAGAAGAAGCCAATTCTACGGTTTTGCTTCCGAGGTCGGAATTCAAGGTTTTCTCGGTCAACACCGGAAGGTCAGCCCGGATTTTGGCGTCAGAGACGAGGAGCTTGTTCAAGAGAACGGCGAGGGACGCTCGGGACTCTTCGAAGGATAGCGAGATCGTCGATTCAGTGGTGGTGGATGTGGTGGTTTCGGGGCTTATCGATGGAGCTCTGCATTTCGCCTGGGAGAGCTTTTCGAGGACGGACGAGTCAATCCGGACCTTGGAGAAGCCGGTGGAGATCGCGTGAACGGCGGAGGAGGTGAGGGACGAGCCCTTCCCGCCGACGGTGACGGTGGAGATCTCGCGTTCCGACGCCATCAACGGTCCAGAACCTCAAGAACGGCGGCTGAGAGAGAGAGAGAGAGAGGAGACACCGCAAAAATCCTGTCACCAAAACCCTAGCTTGTCCGGGCAAAAATGTGACGAGCTTGACTGTTTACGGCCCAGGTTGGGCCAGGCCCGAGTTGCCTGTAATAAAGGGTGCCTCTAATTGCACACCCCATTCTTTTCACACCCAACCCAACTCACATTCATTCTTTAAACACCCCAGTCTTTTCACATATGAAGATATGGTTTTCAATGCACACCTCTCCAACCAATTCCTTTGAAACCTAAAAAAAAACCCTAGCTCCTTCTCTCTCCCTTCCTCTCAATCCCCCCCCCCCCTCTGCCAACAGCCCTCTTGGTGATCTTCCCTCGGTGTCGCCCGTCCACTCATGCGCCATCGTCATCCACATTCACTATCATCCTTCACCGACATATACGTCACCTGTCTCTCTTCGTTTGCTACTTGGTGTCACCCGTCCACTCACGCTAGCCGTCTCTTTCTTCATCGATATTCATGTCGGCCATCTTTCTTCTTTTTTTAAAAAAAATTGTTTGACAATTTTGTTGTTGCTAGGTTTAGAAGTTGTTTCAATAGTGTATATCTGAGTTAATGTTTGAATGTTTGGGTTAATGCTTGAAAGTGACTTTGTAAAATTTCAATATTCAACTCTTTGGATCTATGTTCAACTGTTTTAATGTTTGAATCGCTATAAAAAATGAAGAATAAGATTAGTCTGTTAGTACCGATACTTACACTGTCGCCACGTAGCTAACCCATCGACAAATAGAATGTCGACACACCTAGAAAATGACTGTCAAGTTCACTGACTGGTTCTTCGACAACACCATCATTGACAATAATAATAATCTACGACAAACATAGTGTCGACAAAATTTATAGAGTTTACGGGGGTGAGTTCTATGACTCATTTAACATAAGGGATGTCGACGTTGATACGAACTATCGACAATCGCAGTGCCAACCAAGTTCAAAAAATTATGAGATAAGTATGCGTCCACTTCGACACAAAAGAAATGTTGACTTTTCCACAATTACTCAAAAGACGTAGTGTCGAATGTTTTGTAAAATGGGTGTGTATAAAATCCAAATACAAATGGATTTTTTAATACAACTCGATTAACAAGGGTGTGCACCTAAAAAACAAGGCACCCTGAAATAAATGGGCAGGTCGAGACAAAGGTGGGGTTTTCATCCTTCTCGTGCGTTTAGTAAATATCACATCGGTGAATCCACATCCTCAGAACCGTTCGATTAGCATCCAACGGTCCACATTTATTAGTCGTTTTTATTACCCACTTCGTTCATTATTACAGATTTACAGACGAATTGAGAGAAGCATTTGAAGCGCTCGCGCTAAGCTTCGGTTCAAAAGGGGGGGAAGACTGTCTCTCTAGTCTAGGGTTTCCTCTTTCGCCGGACGAACGTCGGCCATTGAAGGAGTGATGAACAAGGAGAATATCCTCGGAAACCCTAATGTCCAATCGAGATCGACCGCGGACCAACAGAATGCTCGGATCACCCACACCTTCAGAGCCGCTAAGTTTCTCGTTCCCTGCAAGAGACCCCGTGACGAGATCTTGCCCGTCCGTTGTGACGATCTCACGCTCTCCTCCAAGTGAGTTTGTCTTCTTGAATGCTTCTCCATCTACTTTGCTTGACTGATCATTGGTTTCCGTTGCCATTCAGGATCGCTTTCTCTCCAATACGCCGACTTCCACTCTCGGAGATACAAACAAATACCTGTTCTCCGGTTTCTTCTATCAAGAGCAATTCCAGTTCACAAATTGGGGGAGACGTTGCAGTAGGAGGTCAATCGGTGTTGACGTGTAGTGATTTTGATTTTGATTTTGATGAGGAAACCTTGAGAGAAATAGATGCTGTGCGAGCAGAAATCAGCGGAAAAGGAGAGGCCCAGCTTGGGTTCGCATTGTTTTGAGAAATCAGTAGATGATGAGAGGCTCTCAAGCTCTTCTTTGGGAGTGGAAGCGGAGGAGATGGTATCCGATGGATATTCGAAATATCTGCAGTCATTGAGTGATGTCCAAAGGGAGGCTGCTTGTAGTGACATCTCTGTCCCGTTGATGATTGTTGCCGGCCCGGGAAGTGGGAAGGTCTTTTTTCTGATTTTTTTTCATTTATCTCTTGAATTTATTACATATTTCTTTGCCATTGTTGCTTGATAAAGGTTCTTGATTTTGATGTCAGACCTCAACAATGGTAGGGCGCCTGCTGACATTGCTTAAAGAGGTATTCCTTTTACATCTTTTTTTTTTTGTAAAAGTTTGTTTTTAGTGTTTTTTTTTTTTTGCTGGATAAGGCATCTGTTTTTTAGGGAATTGATCCAAGAAACATATTGGCCATGACTTTTACAACGGCGGCTGCAGCGGAGATGCGGGAACGGATCAGAACCGTGGCAGGGAAAGCAATTGCAAAGGAGCTCATGATTAGCACGTTGCATTCCTTCTGTTTGCAGCTCTGTCGGTCACATGCTGACAAGTATGAGAAGTTTGTTCTTCATGGTATTTTTAGAAGTACTGTATTTTCTGCACTTGTATTATGTTTTATTATGTAACCGTCCCTTTAAGGACTTATCTGCAGAATTGACTATTACAAATAGCTTTATTATGAAATGTCAGTGAGGTGCAAAAGATTTATTTCTCATATGCAAGTTCCTATGGTATAGATGGAGTTATTTTATGGTTTTGGTTTTTGCATAGATTGGCTCCAATACTTTATTCCATGGGTTGCCTTTTCTTGAATGCTTAGTTATATTAGTTTTCATTTTGGTATTTACTCTGTGGGTTGCCTCAAATCAGATATTTGAAGTTGATTAGTTTTGTCTCCTATAATATTCAAACTCTCTCATTTCAAAAAAAAGAATATCCAAGCTCTCGTATTACAACTGAAGTTATTGTTTTGTAAATTTTCTCTTTTTGGTGGCTCCATTCATGTATCGTTTGTTAATGTTGTGAATTCAGTTAGGCACGTGAACCATATAACTCTTGGTATCGTACAGATTAGGCCGCACGACCGATTTCCTGATATATGGGCATGGGCAATAGAGACGAGCAGTCATTGAGGCCTTGCGTCTGATGAAAATGAAAAGAAAATTGGACAAGATAATGCTGCATGCAAACTTGACCGGGACACTGTTGCTGGCAGGGCACATTCTTTCAAAGATAAGTCAAAGAAGTGGCAGAAATTTGTGACCCAGGTAAGGATTATGATACTTCTGTGTCAATGTAATTTCTGTTATGTTTTACTTTAATATATCATATCCCACTGGTTAGTTATGTAGATAGGGCTTCCCATGCATATTGATGGGATCCTGGAAGATATTAATGGAATGAGGGTGGGGAATGGGTAGGGTAAGAGATTATATCCCCACTTAACTTGCTTCACCTGACCTATCTCATTCCTATTATCTAGCAGGATTCCCAAAACTGCCATGATGCATGTCTCTAGTCTCTACCAAATATGAAATATTATTGCAGGAATGAATGATTAGTGAGGTTTTTTTTTTTTGTTGTTATAATGCCTGGAGTTTCATTTTCAGGCTAAAGCTTCTGGAAAGACTCCTGACTACTGGCGAGATATGGGTGACGAGACAGGAGTAAGCTTACTTTGTGGTGGCATAAATCCTTGATGCCCTTCTTTAAAAAAATAAATCTAAGTTGTACTTATATTATTGAAATCAGGCTTCAATTCTTGGAAACTACAGTGACATCTTAAGATCTTGCAATGCTCTGGACTATCATGACTTCATTAGCTCTTCAGTGAAGTTGCTCACAGATTTTCCTGGAGGTTCTTCATGCTTGTATATCCTTTGAATGATGCAACTTAAGATGTGTGCTTATTTACATATTATAATTATCTTAAGCTCATGGATTCAGTGTACAAGCAGTGCCAGGATTCCTGGAAAGCCATAGTGGTAGACGAGTTTCAAGATACAAGTTCTATGCAATATAGCTTTTTACGAATTCTTGCATCACATAATCATATTACTGTCGTTGGTGATGAAGATCAGGTGTGTGTCTATGTTTCCTGTGTGTGTCTTTTCGAGTTCATAACCTTGTTTAATATATTGCCAGGTGCATTTTATGCTATCATAGTCAATAGATCAACATTTGTCTCAGGAGCTAAATTTTTTGAATTCTTGCTGCAGTCCATTTTCAGTTTCAATGGGGCCAATATTTGTGGCTTTGATTCGTTCTGTAAAGAAATTCCAAACCACAAAGAGGTTGATTCTTTATTATCATTTAATTTGATCCAGCTCCTCTCTCGACAGTGACGCTTAGGAGTCTTCAAAATTTATGTTGTTTACTGTTTATAAATTCAGTTTTTGAGTTTGTATGCTCTCTTTTTTGTGATTTCAGATTCGACTAAATAAGAATTATCGCTCTACGCGCTGTATTGTGGAGGCTGCGTCATCTCTTATCCGCAATAATGTTATGAGATGCCAATCAAAAAAAGTTCTCACAGATAGTTCTTCTGTGTGCAAAGTATCCTTTTCATAGTTATAGTGTTCATCTTTCTTTTTTCTAGTCTCTCTTCTTTTTATATCCTTCACATGTTCAGATAACTGTTAAAGAATGCCACAGCGAGGATGCTCAATGCACTTATGTAGTTGATAAAATCTTAGAACTCACATCTGATGCTGCCAAGTGTTCCTTTGGCAACATAGCAATCCTTTATAGGAGACAGGTCAACTCTGCATGTTGTGGACAGTTGGAACAGTTTTCATTGCAATTTGTAGCACTGCTTCATTCATTGAGGAGCAGCCAAAACACAGATTAAAAGGATAAACTTAGATGTTCTGTTAGTTTGTTGACTGTTTTTAAAGTCTTATCAGTTAGTATCATGGTCATAGGGAACACACGAGGTTAATCTCCATATATGTTCTTTCATAATTGGAGATTTTGAAGATTTAATTAAGGATGTTTCTGTAAGCCAATTGATACCAGAAATGGATTTTTCTCTTCTTTATGACCACTATTGATCAAAATAATTGGAGTGATCTGGAGTCTGCTATTTTATTAGATATATCTTCTCTTCTTCTAGATTCATATCATATTGTCCAACAGCTACCACTTTCTTACTTTCAGGAACACTTTCAAAAATAGAGAATTGAGAACTTGATGAGCTCATCTGGGGCAACACCAAAACAGGTATATTCACAATCAATATATATTACATAGTGTATCATCCTGAACGTGATTTTAAATTTCCAGTATGGTTGGATTCGAAAAGGCACTGTTAAAACTTTAGTTTATATTCAGTTATTAAATCATTAAATCATTACTATCAAAATAACACAGCCTAGAATTTTCCATTAAAGTCCTGACATTCAAGTGCATTATTCAGTGTTTGATTGGCCGACATAGCAGAATAGGCCATTTTTGTGAAAGTGCTTCATTGATCCTGAGAATCTGTTTAACACTTGCAGATCTCCTATCTTCAGAGTTTGGGGTGCACCATCAGCCCCACATCGCGTCTCCACGCATCCCGCCTGATCGAGCAATATAAATCTCTTTGAGCCTTCTCTAGAATGCATGGCTTAATGTATGTTGTAAGATAGTTTCAATAGTGAGATGTAGTTTTAAGTAATTGTATATTTAAGTGAAAATGTCAAGGAGAGTTTTTTTTAAAACAAGGTAGACTGCTGCCACCAACCGATTTTATTAATAAAAGAGTCAGTACATGTCTGAATGGAGATGAGAGGATATAGATTAAGTAAGATTATAATACAAAATACCAAGAAAACAAAGAAAAGAAAACCGAGGAGTGTGGTTGTGGAGTAGATAGGAGATCAACTCAGAACCGCACGTCCCAAGAACCGTCGAGCCTATGTTGCAATATCTATTGCCCCCCCAATGGTCACGACCCCTGCTCCTATCAGCTCTCAAGCCCGGTCCTGATAAGTGTTGCCGTGTTTTTCCACATGTTCTCAACGTACATCCTTGTGCTCTTCAAAACAACATCAAAAAATAAGTTGTGTATATTTTGAAGCCTTCAACATGCTATAAAAATGTCGGGGAGAGTTAGTCCAGCAATTCCTATTGAAGCCTTCAAGATGTTGTAAAAATGTGTTGAATTATTTATAAGGTATATATTTGTCTAATACATACCATTTACAAAAAAAACAACAATGGCTAAAGTGATCATATAAATAGAAAGAAAAAAAACTAATTAATTAGATAAATTTGATTTGGTTCGCTTTGTATAATTTAATTTTCCTGAAACGTGAAATCAAATTCAAACCGTATTAGATCTGTTAATTTTTCAATCATAATCAAACTAAATTGAATAAATTTTAATCCAAACATGAAAAAATCGGTGTGGATGATTACAAGTGAGTAATTCCTTTCTATTCCTTGAAGAGAAAATGAAAGAAAGTGAATGAATTTGGGTCTAAAAATATTCGAATTTAAGGTGTTTGTGTATGTGGTGGAAAAAATTTTCATCATTTTCTCTCAATTTCTCACTTACGAAAAAAAGAAAAGTTTTTTCCATTTTTTCTAATAAGACAAAATAAGAAAGGGAAAGTGATGGAATTTTTTTTCTTTTTCTATTTGACACAAATGATAATTTTTTGAGTGATCAAAGAGAAAATTTTTAATTTTCGCAAACACATCCTAAAAATATTCGAATTTACCGTTTGCCGGTTCATTCAATCTGGACCTTCCATTCGATGGACTTCATATGCTTTCTTTCGGTTTTCGGTTTTAACATGCCTCCAGCAGGGCCAATTAACTATATCCACGTAGGCGAAACAACTTACTTTCGCAGTAACAAAATATCAATTCCTCGGCATCTCCAGTTGATGCGATAACACAAACTCTCTCTCTCTCTCTCTCTCTAGCTTGCCATGGAAGTCGCCGCCTCCACATGTTTCTCGCTGGAGAAGTCCATACCGGGCTTGTGTATCACACAATCGGGTCGCCGTGGGAGGACCCTCGCGAGCCCCGTCGGGGCCCGCGCAAGAGCCTCTCTCAACAGCGGCTTCGTCGCCCCCTTCGTCGGGGGAAGCGTTTTGGGGGATTTCAGTGGTCAGAAGATCAGGCCCTCTCCGCTCCTCCGTCGGTCGTCCTCCTCTCGCCCCAAGAAGGGCGTAGTCACCATGGTATTCTCTCTTTTATGACGCAAAGTCACTTTTAGGTTTTTACAAATGTCTAAATCTGCGTTTGCGTTACTTTGGTATTTGTTGATTCGAGTACCATGGATTTGGATTGCGAAATTTGGCGTCTTGGGCGTCGGTTTCATGTTATTTTGGTCAATCGGTCTTTCTTGAATGATGATGATTGAGAGAATTACCGTAGGTTGGGGAGAGGATGAGTAGAAGAAAGTTAACTCCAATAGGAACTGTGTCGAATTCTCTGAGAAGTGAATTGAACTTAAACTATTTGATGGGTTAGTTGAAACTGTGCGAAATGTTTACGAAACATGAGATTAGGCTGGTGAAAATGTAGTTAGATTTTCTGGAGCTCATGCAAGGTGGAGTTTAGAAGAGGTAGGATATCAGGAGGAGAGTAGACACCAGAAACTAAGGTATAAGCATTTTCTTAGAAGAAGAAGAAGAAGAAGAGAAGCTAATTTGAAGAAGTGGTGATGTCAGAAGTTGATGTTAAATGGGTTGTCACCTTGATTTTGTGTACGAGCTGAAACTCTGAATGCCTTTCATGGTGGACATATGAGGGTTGTATGTCCGACTGATCATGCACAAGTCTCATCATATTTTATCAAAATAATAAAATATATCTTTTTTTTTAGGTAAATGTAATGTACAAGGGAAATTGATCAACCCCGGGTTGATATGGTTGTCTGTGCAAAATTTTTGTAATCCTATTGGAGCATGTGCAAATGGGGGGCAAATGAATGCATGGCACCATGTATGTCTGTCTTTGATAGATCACCTAAATGGGAAATCAGCATTTTTTTGGCTGCTATTCTGTTTGCCCATTAATAAGTCATTTCTAAAACCCAAGTAGTAGAGAAATTTTTTTTTAGAATATCTTAAAAATAAAAGAAAACCACTGGTTGAAATTGAGATCCTCAATGATAAAGAAACCTGTTGCATATAGGCATATAGCTAATGTTTAAGTTGCCTTGTCATTTGGTCAACAATAATGGTACTCTCAAACATCCATTCAACAATTAGCTTATATCTAATGCAGAGTTATTTCTTTTGGAAAAAATTGATTTGCCCTATATGATGTGTTAATCTAACTTAGTGGCACATCTAACAACCTATGTTTACCTATCCAAATTTTTTTTGTACATTTAATTATTGTATCACTATTCACTAATACTTAAATTTAATCTTTACCTAATAATTGTTATTACAATTATGTATATTGTTCTTACCAAACATTTATTGTTTTGTCCTATTGACAGGTCATTCCTTTCCTGAGGGGAAATGCATGGGAGCAACCACCTCCTGATCTAGCTTCTTACTTGTACAAAAATCGAATTGTCTATTTGGGTATGTCACTTGTTCCGTCAGTGACGGAGCTGATGCTAGCAGAATTCTTATACCTTCAGTATGAAGATCCCGAGAAGCCAATTTATCTGTACATTAATTCGACAGGGACGACTAAGGTTGAAAATTTTCAATACAAATTGCATTTGTTCTGAATTCTGAGTAATTATGCTCATTTATTTCTGGAGTGCCGCTCACAATTCTTGGAAATTGTGTAGCTTCAGAAATTGCCAACTGAAATTGTGCGGCTATGGCTTTTCAAAATTCTGTTTTGGTAGTTGGTCTTCTGCATATATAATCTCTTACCTCGTTAGGGTAGAATGCATGTCTGTTACAGCTATTTATAATTGGTTCTTGAAGTCTGCATTGAATTTTCATACTTTTATCATTTGTGGATTTTTTTTTGAACTCAATAATGTGGAATTTCTAAATGATATACAAGTAGATACCCACATCTGGCATATTATGGCCACTAATTATGACTTTCTAGTGAACTGTCATTTTTGTATTTGTAATTTATAACTCTTGGATTCAAAACGGGGAATACAATAATCAGTTGCTTGCTTTTGAGCTGAAGTCCTATTATCTTTCCCATGGATTGGTCATTTACTATTGTTGAGTTCTTTGCCTTGCAAGAGTTACTATTTAAAATTAAGCAATAGTTAAGAGCTGTTTGTTCAGTATATAGTGTCACATTATGCTAATATCTATTTTCAAAATATGATTTGCGGATATTAAGTTTCCAAGTTTTGAGTCTGTGTTGGACACCTGTGTTTGTGTTGTCTCTGTGTCCACGCAGACAAGTAGATGCATGTCCATGTTAGTTCTCTTGAAGGTGCCATGCCCAACATATGTGCATGGACACTTGGACACAGACATGTACATCACCAATTTTAAATTCTCTGAAAGAATTCATTCATAATTTAATGATTGGTTTGTCCTCATGGCTTGTTTGTTCAATTGGTGCATGTTTTTTCCTTTGTTCTTATGTTGTTGTGTTGTTGGAATTTTTAAATTTTCAGGGAGGGGAAAAGTTGGGCTATGAGACTGAAGCATTTGCAATTTATGATGTTATGAGGTTATAACTCATTTTGCTTATTGTCATCTTCTCATTATGCTTTCTTTAACCTTTTGTAATTACCATTATATGACATTTTCCATATGCTCACATAGTTTTGCATCTGCTGTTTGTTTGGTAGTGCATGATTACTTTTCTGGGTCTAAGTGTTATATCTTACACTGTTATGCTGGTGTAGGCTACATTGAATGGGGTTTAGACTGGATGAAAATAATTTCTCGTAGTCCTAAAGATGCATAATTAAAGTGGTGTTAGACTACATAAATTTTGTAGCAGAACCATACACTGGGACAGCATTGTGAATGTTGGAGAAAGAAATAGAGAAATGTTGTGAAATATGGTAGACTTCTCTTTGAGGGCAAATGGGCAAAATCCTTCACAAGTGCAACAGGTATTATATGGAGGTTCAAAGAGGAGTCAAACATACCTCTTCTAAAATTAATTCCGGACCATTGAGCAATGCCAAGAGCATTTCAGGCTTATCATGCAATAGTGAGATGGGCAAAAGATGTTATGGCCAATAAATATATTTCTCTTAGGAGAGGGTTTCTGAAAGAGGAAAATTGACTTCTTGTAGGGCTCCCTTAATATTTTCTTGGATATTCAGGTGCATAATTAATGCACAAATAAAAAATTACGGGTGTATAATATAAGTGGGTTCTTCAAAAATGAAATGGGAACATGGTCAAGGCATTTGCCTTCTGAATGGTGGGATCTACAAAGTTCAGGGGAGCCTTTTTTTATTGGAATGGCTTTAAAGATGCCTTAGAAACCCGATGGCTTTTTTTTTATTTTTAGGTAAACATTGGCACTCAAACCCTTGACCTTGTAGTTGCAAATCTTCTTGTCAACCACTGAGCTACGGGTTCAAGCCCCTAAGGAGCCTGATGTTGATATGTCAAACAAAGAAAACTGTATATGGATTTATTTATTCTTAATCAAATTGTATATGGACATTGATTTGACTTCTTTGGAGAAATCATGGATATTTATTATATAATAATATTTGGACTTTTATTTCTATGTATAACAAACCTAGGTTAATCCCCTATACATGATAATTTTCATGTATCATTATTTACAACCAACAAGCATTACTAAGCATGTTATGAGGAGGCTATTTTAATTGTGGATTTAGTACTAGAAGATTGTATTGGTAGTTGATATTAATTTTGATTCAGAAAAAAAAAATGGTTTGTCTTGGGATGGGTCCTGTGGAAATTTCATTGTGTGCTTTTGGATGTGTTTTTGCAACTTGTGGCCACGTCCAGAAATTTTGTTACAATGTAATCTATGATAGGTTGAATATTACGGTACTAATGTGCACTAATGTTCTTTTTTCTTTTTCTTTCTTTCTTTTTTTTTGGGGGGGCGGGGAGCACACCATCTGAATTTTATTGATGACAGGGCCTCTTTCAGTTGGATCATGTTACAACAAAACTTGGAGTGGGTTTTAAGTCAGCCACTCTACATTTTCTTGTCTACTCCAGGCAATATGGAAGGAGATCCCTGTTAACTTTGCCTCTATCAATCATCTTCTTGAGGCTTCTGATTAAACTTGAATATCTTTTTTTTCTCAAGTTACAATTCTTTCTTCATTTTCATTATTTTCTAAAGGATTGTAGCTTATTCTGCCAAGATGTGTACTTTTCCATGTTGCTATCATGTTTTCGGTTTTCTTATTCGGTGTTGCCTTGTTTTAACATATTACCTAATGTTAACTTTCAATCTGCTAAACCCACACTCTTTGACCATAGCCATGGGACTTGAGTTGCAACCCCCCGGGCTGACCTGGTGCACAGTGTTTTTGAGTGATTTGATGATGATGATATATATAGTAAAGATATTGTGCGGTCTGCACGAAGCCCCGAACTGAGTATATACGTCCTTTAAAGGGGTATATGCGTCCGTAAGGAAAGTATATATCTCATTGAATGTATTTTACGTCTTTTAAAGGGGTACATGTGTCGGTAAAGAAAACATATACCTTATCGAAGTATTATATACCTCATTGAAATAAAAATACATTCAATGAGGTATATGTTATCTTTACTGATGCATATATCCCTTTAAAGGACGTATATATGCGGATTGTAGGGACCGCATATTGTCACTCAACTATATATATATATATATATATATATATATATATGTTCTGGGGCCATGTGACACAGATTTTTTTAAATTGACCACATTTCAAGACAAGCAATCTGAACGGTTGTAGATTGAAATATTGAATGCCGTGGCACTGAATTTAGTCAGGGCAGATTTAGTTAATTAACTTGAGAACTAAACTTTTTTTTTACTACTACAGATATGTTAAATCACCTATATTCTCACTTTGTGTCGGTAATGCTTGGGGGGAAGCCGCATTGCTTTTGGCTGCTGGTGCAAGAGGGAACCGTTCAGCTTTGCCATCATCATCTATTATGATAAAGCAGGTCTTTGCTTTTTTCCCATCATTTTAAATTTATGATGTTATAAATGCATCATTTTTAATTTATGATGTTATAAATGTCTGCTACCTTACTGACATGATGATAAGTCCCTTGGCTCCCTTGTTATGTCAAATCTAGGTTATTATTTGTTATATTATTGGTCTTTCTTTAAAATATCAGAATGAAAAAAAATGACCTTGTATCTGACAGCCAATCGCGAGGTTTCAAGGTCAAGCATCAGACATTGAGCTTGCACGAAAGGAAGTGAGAAATGTGAAGACTGAATTGGTAAGAGTATGCTTTCATGTATTTGTAAGTAGTGGTCAGCAAATGATGATACTTTGTCAACAAAAACTGAAAATTGGTGACAAGTTATAATTTACCTTTTCAAAATTTAGTGTCAGGATTTCCTAAATCTGAGGAACCTAAATAAGAAACCTATTGCCTGACAAGTATGAAAGCATGTACTCATGAGATATTCATATGTAGTCTTTAAATAAAAGGAAGTTGAAAAGTTCAATAATAAAATATTCAAAATATTACAATAGATAATTGATAATTGAATTTCCAACAAAGAGCTTCCATTGTAATTCAGATTCAACCATCATAAAGTGTGCAGCAAAATAAGTCAAGGTCTGCCCGAGTGCTGTGCATGTTGATGACTTTGCACAGTTATAAAATAATATTTTTCTTCTGGATAAAATATTGTTCTATTTAGGCAGATAACTGTTAGTTCAGATTCGGCAGATGCGACTGAATTGTGGTTGTTGGTTCCATGAGAAGGTCCCAAATTATCATAAATACCCCATATGAGACCTAAATTCATTGAGGCAGAAGAAATCTACCATAGCTCATGCTTCTAGTTTGTCTAATTTTATCCACACATCTCAAAATGCATTCCATTTTTAAACTAAGGCTATCAAATTTTTGCAAGGTTAATCTCTACGCAAGGCATATCGGAAAGTCACCTGAGCAGATCGAGGAGGATATTAGGCGCCCAAAATACTTCAGTCCCAGCGAAGCAGTTGAATATGGTATCATTGACAAGGTAAAATTGGTAAATAAATTTGCTTGGGTCATCTTAAAACATCATCAGCTGACCCAGAATTCTTTGTAGGTTTATACAACGAAAGAGGCAGTGAAGACCGGAGCGTAGTTTCAGATCTCAAGAGAGCGCAACTAATATAAGCGTTCAGGAATCACCCCTTCAGGTGAGTTGATTTTGCAAGGTTTGCATTAGAGCACAATAATCATAAAACATTCTACAGCAATCACTTCTAATTCTAATGAACCCTAACTTGGCGTTGATTTGATAGCAGATTTTAAATCATGGGCGAGATTTGAATCGCACACCCTCAACGATATGGACCATCGAAGACTATTTGTGGGTGTGTAAGCTGCAATGTTGTGGAAGGATATAGGTTAAGTCTTGATCAGGCTTAGTGCCTATTACATGGTAAAGACACACGTATACAGGAGGCGAAAATGAAATCCCTTGTACAATTTTTGAGATGTTCTGATAGTCTTAGCTAATGCAAATGCAGATGGTATCGGACACACCATCTATACATTGCCTCCACAAACAAGGTTCTCTGAAACTTCCAAAAATTTCAAAGCTTATAACAGTATCCATATGTTGGTTTGAGTGCAGGGAATCTGAGATTTCAACATCAATGATGGAACTTTTTCCCAATTCCAGGTGGAGGTCTCTCTGGCTTCTTCTTTTCTCCTTGCCATTTTGTCTGGACTGCTTTTCTTTGGGTTTGGTTTGGTGAGACAGACGGGTCTGCATTTTCTAATCATAGAGTTCTGTTGGTAGTGCTCAGTGATGCTAGTAATGGAAGTCTCATCCCCCCCCCCCCCCAGTTGAATGTTTGATTTGGATATGACACCTGTGCGCCTTCACCTACTATATGCATACACGATTGATTCATATTTCATTCGCACCACTACTTTTACTGTAGTGTTTTATGCCTAACCTGATGGAAATATTCGAGTCCCACCCTAACCCATTTTGGTCACATACAATAATATCTCAGATTGAATAAGTCTGTCATTTATTGAAAAATATCCATATTCGATCAAAATATCAGAAATTATCTTGACACTAGTGCATATATATGTAAAATCATACACAGGCCTCCGTGAGGTTGTTCTTCAGCTAGTGACATGGTTTTGGAGTTATAACGCAATTAGCAGGGTAGATTAATTAAGAAATATGATGAAAATGGATACATGCATGATAAATATGGAAAACATGAAATATGGGTAGGAGTTTAGTGAATAAAGGAAAAACAGTGAAGCAAAGATGAAGGTCGGATATATTCAAATTGACATGGTTGAGTGAGGGTATTTCTATTCAAGTTTAGATCCTCCTAGGTTTACTTGGTGGGTATAACCGATAAGGTTCATTTAAATAAGAGTGATGTCTTAAATGCAATCTCACACTCGATGTTATTTTCTTCATTCACAGTGACGAGTTGAAATTTTTTTATATTTTTTATAAATGATAACATTCAATTTATTAGAGTATATACTTCACCTTTCGTAAAAATATATACCCCATGAAATGAAAACATGAGCTAGTGTATTTGAGACCGGAAACGGAACAGAGTCAATCATTTTCCTTTGGATAAATAAATATTTTTCTATCACTATTATTGTTCTATCCTCTTATTCTCAATGGGTTTGGCCCAAGGCGCTATTCATCTAATCCAACCTTTCTTGACTGAGAATTTGAGAAACCAAGTGGCGTGGTCTTCTGCCCAAGCCATCTCAGTGTGTGTTCACCAAACCCCTTTTTTGCATTGCATTACATTATATGAGATTATATGATATGCCACGCCTTTCTTTCTTTGGGAGTCATTTACAAAACTTGGCCGACAAAATAATCAAATAGAAAATATTGCAAAACCAATCAGAGCCGACCAGCATCAAAGATCGAACGGCTATCACTCTTAAAGCTCACAATTAATTAAGCTAATCAAATTTGCATCCAAAAACGAGCCACTTGGCCACTTAAGGATGTTAGTGTGCGTGACTGCCTAATGTTGGTTTATAAAAGGCAATGGTGACCTGTTATGATCCACTTGTCTTGTTGGGAGTTGATCTAAAAAAAAGAGTGATGTTACGCTCGAGTCGTGTAACAGTCTCGTCTGGAGTTCAGTTCAAAAATGTTGGTTTATACATAAGTATATCTCAGTATAAGCTCTGTTTTTATAACATTATATACTTTAATGAGTAAATGTATATTTTTAAAAAAAACTGATGATGAATGCAAATGGAGTTACAGACATATTTACATATCATTTTCCTAGATCGGCATGTTAAACCATCAATGATTGGTGACCTAAAAAATATAAAGAAGCGTGATTTTTCGTAATTTTATCAATATATATTTATTATATCATGATATTAATTCTGGTTAATCCAATCGCTTAACTTACAACTCAACTGGTGAATATTCTTTAAAAGATTCAATTTTTAAAATAGTAGTTTTTAAAGATAAATACTAACTAGAACCCATACACTCGTGTGGTCGAAATCCCTAAAATATTTTTAGTCTATGTTCATGTGTCCTATCCATGGACTCCAAAGTGGAAAATACGGCTCACTTGAAATTTGTTTTTGTGTGCGCGCTTTAGGCACGTCAGCACTTGCACTTTGTAGTTCTTCTCACTCACCAACTTTTTCTCCAGCTATAAATATCTACCAATTGTTCATCTATGCCTCATTCCATCCTCAACCAGTTGTTTCGTACAATTCATTCACTTTTGGAATTCTTGTTGCAGTGTCTGTTTCAGAAAATGGATGCCATGTTTTGGTTCTTGTCTCTTTTAGTGGTGTTCTTTCCTTCACTTTGTACTTGTCAGAGTGACTTTGTCAGCTCAAGAGCCACCTTTTATGGCAGTCCTGATTGCTTGGGCACTCCAAGTACTTCCTCTTTCTCTCTCTCTCACACACACACACTCGCTCGCCATACACAAACATGCAAATATACACATGCTCACATGTTTGACATATTTGGGTGGAATTTTATTTCTATATATATCGATAGTTTGCATAATGGTTTCTTTTATTTTATAGAATATCATCTACCAAAGAAAATTTCATCAAAAAATAAAGAATTTTGATGCATGTATAGTTATTATTGCCTGGTGTGTAAACTGTTTTATATTTATGGTATTTTGTTAAGTTACAACAATTATTTTTTTCTGGATGAGAAACCCCACGTTAGTAACGAAAATCCTTAACACACAGAATAACTCATAATCTTTGTACACAGGTCTGATGTATTAACAAAAAGAGTCAACCTTGTGTGGGTTATATTTTGTGACACTTCCCAATTAGGTGTGACATTTTGTTAATTTTCAATGATTTTAAACTGTTGTCTCTAGTGGTTTTCGAACATGTATGAATTTTTTTTTTCAGTAAACATTAAATTTTATGGAAACATGTAACATGTAACACCTAAATTTCTCATCTCAACAATAAAATGCCATGAATATATTTTCATTTCACCCAACACAATCTAAAGAAACCCAGATATTCAATTTCTATTCTAAATATTTGGAATCACATTACCAATCTATGATAATCAAATATTAAAGGTGTGTTTGTGCATACAGAAAATGAAGGAAGTATTTTTTTTTCTTTTCAACTGCTTATAAAACTAGCTCGTGTCAAATAAGAAAAAGAATACAAGTGCATGTGAGAGAAGTTAATGTAAAATGATTCCATCCCTTCCCATCACATGCATAAATAATAAAAATTATTAAAATAAAAAATTTCTTTTCCATCACGTATCCATCAAACACAACGGGCCACTTTCTTTCATTTTTCATCCATATATTATATTATCACTAAAAAGCATCCATCAAAGTCTACTAATGAGATACCATCATTATTTTTTTTTTAAATTAATGAAAGATTTTTAACTCTTCGATGAGAACCTGTATTTTTAAATCACACAGGGGGTGGATGCGGATACGGAGAGTTCGGTCGGAACGTAAATGGAGGAGATGTCGGTGCGGTCGCATGGCTATTCCGCAACGGCTCCGGCTGCGGCGCCTGTTATCAGGTGAAGTGCACCTACCCCGGCCTCTGCAGCGACGGCGGCGTGAACGTCGTTGTCACCGATCACGGCGCCAGCGGCAACACCGACTTCATCCTCAGCGCTGGTGCCTTCACCAAGCTGGCCACCCCAACCTACGCCTCGGAACTCATGGCGTATGGTGGGGTTGAAATACAATACAGAAGGTATTTCTACTAATAAGTATCTCAATTAATAAACATATGGGCAATGGATAATGTTTTGTACCGCCTAAATTTTAATTTCAGTTTATACGTGTTTTGAATTTTTAAAATTTTTAAAAAATAATATATATCATCTAATGAGATGTATACTTTTATATAAAAAAATGGAACATGTATTTCAATAAATTGCATGAATGCATTTATAAAAAATGAGAAATTTATATTCATTAACGTAAGAATATGCTCTGATGATTTTTTTTTTTATCGATGTACATGAATTGAAATTAGGGTTGGAAAAAAAAACTTTGTAACAGCACTCATGGGCAACATTCAAAGCATGTCAATTATTCATAAAAAATTGGCATTTGATTCTCTATCGGATTTGGGTATCAGAATATCCTTTCTAAAAGAATATAATTATGATATAATATTGAGGGCAATTAACAAAAATAGCATTATTTAGCACCGGATGGAGAATATTTGCAAAACCTAGCATTGATCAGACCTTTTTTTTTAAACGGGAGGCGCCATGTATATATGGCGCCTCCAGTGATTTTGTATTTTAAAAGGAAGCGCTATATATATATATGACATCTCCTTTATTTTTTTGTTTTTTAAACATATTATTCGGTTAAGAAAAGAGAAAAGATTTATCTATTTGATTAAATTTAATAGCTCAGATTGAAAGAGAAAATCATGGAAGATTGAGTTTTTTTTTTTTGTTTAAAATATAGTTGATATAGATAATCATGGAATATTTATCTATTTGATTAAATTTAATGGCTTAGATTGAAAGAGAAAATCATGGAAAATCATGTATTGAGTTTTTTTGTTTAAAATATATCTAGTTGATAGAGATAATCATGGAAGATTTATTTAATGGTTGAGATTGAAAGAGAAAATCATGGAAGACTTTTAAGGATATGGCTTTTAATTTGACAGAGAAATATATAGAAAGAGGTTATTTTTTTAGCCACTCAAATTTAATTAAAAAATTTAATGGATCAATACAAACAAATTCCATGATTTTCTCTCTTAACAAAGAAACTATTAATATTTAATTAAATAGTTGATAAAAAAATCTAACAAAAGAGCCGCGCGCCTCCCTTTTGAAAAACAAAATCACGGGAAGCGCCATATATTCCAGTGCAGTTTTTGCAAATATTCCCCGGTGTTATTTTTACTAATATTAGTTTAAATAATACTATTTTTGCTAATTGCCCTAATATTTATTGTAATGTTTTTACTTTATAATTATAGGAAATATATTATAGATATCATTCTTCGAAAAGCATATTAGAATATTATAAATGATATTAATCAGAAAATTGGGATAAAAACTAATAAATTGGACAATCATTGCATTCAAAAATTCATTATATTGTGTTTTAAATATCGCTAAATATAGATATTGGGTAATAAGTTCAGCACACCTGTTCCACATTTCATCTGTTGACATGTATACTCTTCATTAATCATTCATGACCATTAAAAAAAATTATAATACATTCATCTTAAACTATGATGTTGTACTGTGACATGCTAAGTTTCATAAGGAATCTCAACATTAGTCGAAAAATTCTCAAAGACCATCTACAAACCATGTGTGCCAAATAGACTAAATATCATAGATGTAAGTCTACATCAAATCAATCAAAAGAGTAAAATCTAACTACAGGGATCAAACCCTTCACTCTTTGAAGTTTTCTACTTGAGATGTATGTCAATTTAATAGATATTTAATTATCTTATTTTCCTGAACCTATGATTTTTTTTTCTTTTGCATTATTTGATTTAGCAAATTAGAATCTTCCCTTGTTGTCATAAATTACCTTGTTTCATAAACAACTTAATGACCAATTATCGCAGGATTCCGTGCCAATATCCGGGGTACAACCTCATGTTCATGGTCACGGAACACAGCAACTACCCCCACTACATCGGTTTTGTGATCATATATCAGGCCGGCCAGCAGGACATCACCAATGTCGAACTCTGGAGGGTAATGGCAAAACCCAACCAAAATCATGATATAACTGAAGTGTCACATAACTCATATGTTAATTAAACATGTGAGATGACACATACCAGTCTCTTATTGGCAACTGACAAGAATAGATGAGATCCAACATTGGACCCCATGCCCACCAAAATCAGTTTGTAAATTGCTGTCCCATGTGAGGGCTAATCAAGTTTTAGTGAAATGTGCAGGAGGACTGCCAGCAATGGTGGGGGATGCGGAGGGCGTTCGGCGCCGTGTGGGACATGGCGAACCCGCCCAGGGGAGCGCTGAACGCGCGGTTGACGTTGGTCGGGGACAACAGGGCGACCACATCCATCCAGCTTAACAATGCCATACCAAACGATTGGAAGGCAGGGGCTGTGTATGACTCAGCTGTGCAGCTCAACTAAGGGAGGGGGGGGGGACTACTGGACTACTACTAGTGATGCTTCTGATTTGATTATTAGTAATAATAATGTCATTGGCAGGTGGTGTTGGTGGTGATGACTGTGTTATAGTGGATTGCAATATATTGCATGGAATAAAAAAAATGTGTTTGTTTTATATGTGATGATTAGGACCCTTTTAAATGGATAAGCATGGATGTACTCCCAGAGCTTCAGGTATTATTTAATGGAAGAAGGAACAATGGATAAGAGAAAAAATATACAATGTGACACTGAGTAGTGCTAATGAGTGTCTGAGTTGACTATTTGATTTAAAGTACTAGAACGGATATAGTAAAGAAAAGGATTCATCATACATACCTGTGGTCCAGTCTAGTAGAGTATCCTTAATTCGAATTAGGTCAAGAAACACTGCAAAACACCTCTGAAACTTTACATAACTGCAGTGCTCAAATATTACGAGATCTTCATCGATGCACACTAGACTCAACGCCCGCCTTAAAATCTGTAGTTTCCATATCCACCAACACCAGAAGACCCGTAACTGCCGAGAGACTGCGATGCCATGGACGATGAAGGATAAGATGTATTTGACAAGTGCGAGTAAGGCCTCGGACCAGAGTCATAGCTGCCATAGCTGCTGGAGACTGGTTCTTTGTGCTGGGCCATAAAGTCCTGTGTGTGACGAAGAAAACTGTCATAGATATCTAGTTACCAGTACTTGAAATCTTTATCATCCATCTTAACCAAGATCCTGTGATTTTGAAACCAGAAAGCAAATTCACCTGGATGAGCTGTTGAGCAGTTTGAACTTGTGATGAAGTGCCCTTGATCTCTACAGTGATCTCATCTGGCAATCCCCTGCTCTCCTGAATCGTGAGGATTGCTCCGCTTTGACGCCTGATATATGCAATGGTCGCCCCACCAACACCAATAATGTCCTCAGCATATGACAGTGGAATTTGCATAGTTTGTGTCACCTGAACAAGAAAACACATCACGAATGGGTGCATTGGTTTGTATAAGAATGTGATGGTACCTTAATGACCATAGTACTCATGTAAATTGTTTCAAGTCACTTCCATTTATCTTTGTAAACATGTCGAAGACAATAATCCAAAATAAGAGGGAAAAAAAAGGCAGTTCAAGGATTACGGTGGTGCAGTGATAGGATACACCCTCCAATGACTCAAGACATAACTTCAAGAATGCACAACAACTAACAACTAAAAAAAGGGAGAAAAAGAACAAATAAAAAAAAAGATCATATACACCCAAAGTTGGAATTGGCCAAATTTCCCCACCCAATATTTATGCATTTGACAAACATAAAAAGGTTCAACATTAGGGCACTGACCTCACACGAGACCCACATTATATATGTAAATACCATCAAACAAAATTTTTTTATCAAAATGAAAGTAAAAAAGAACAAATAGCTATTTTTTAAAGTATTCAAAATGGCAACAATTGATGTATAAGTTCAAGCTATCATAATTCACGTCATGCTCGAAATAGCAAACATAAGTCTATTATCTGAATCTATAATTCAACAGATATGATCAGGAATGATTCTAGTCTATTATAACTAGAATGATAATGATAGGAGATAATAGAACACTGGACATCTAGGTTCCCACACACACGCCATGACAACAGAAGCCATCTGACCTGGGTAACCAAAGCTCCAGCAGAACGTCCCAGCCGCGATGAACGTAATCCAGAAACACCAGGGTCTTGTCCATACAATGACAATCCAGAGTGTTGCAAATCAAGTTGAGCTTCACGGTCAAGATACAAAGAATCCCGCTTCAACGAAAGAGAATAATCATTCATCAACCCAGTGTGAGATGATGGATAAGTCAAGGGCTGAGTTTTATCGCCCCAGGCATCCAGTGCATGATCTTGAGCTGCTGGTGCATTAACCTGTATATAGAAACACACTAAGAATCTGGACCCTCGGATGATCATTAAAAGCCAAATGTACAGAGAAACAAAGATCGGCTTACACTCTTTTCATATAGAGGAATAACACTATGATCAACCAAAAATTTCCTAAGATTCCCAATCGATGCTTCTAATGCTTTAAAAACCTGCAAGGCTTCTCCCTTTATCTCTACAATTCTTTCATCTGCAGTTGCATAAGCTGGTGTCTCATCTGGCATACAAGGTGCAGATGTCAATTGCCAAGCATGAAGAGTGGTAAAATGTAATGGAATGTTCAGAACAAACAAGATAGGAGAAAAGGAATAGAGTGTGTGCAACAATTACACTAAACATTTCATAAAAATGGTAAAAGAGCTGCACTAAATTGGGTTTAGGACAAAGGAATTTTACCCATGTAAATCAAGTGTATGTAAGTAAACACAAACTTTGCACAGTATATGCTGTAACAATTTGGGCTAAGTGAGAATACAAAGATTAGTTGGGATACATGACACTCCTCAATGACCTTGCAAAGAAGCCAATTGCCTCCAAACAATTAATAGTCACCATCAAAATTGTGGTTGTATAATCTGTTCTATAGAAAATTCAAGTGATCAAGGGGCCTCGGGAATTCTTACATTGGCAAGAATGCACAATAATTTTTTTCCTCATTTTTGCACAATCTTTCAACTAAGACATCACAGAGAAATTATTCCTTCTGCACTAGAATATCCAAAACTCTCAGGGACCATGTTTTGTGAATGGAAATGTAAAAGAAAATGGAGGACAACAGAATTCGTAGACTTTTCATGAGGTGTCCCTGATAACCTCTAAAGCCACTTTATGTGATTAAATTAGCCATGTGAGTTAGGAGGTTAGTCATGGGTAGATCATGAGGTAGACTGGGTAAGTTTTGGTGCACTGGGTGTTTTATGCTGTAATTATGCTTAAGGAAAAAAGAAATTTTCATTATTCTATTTTTTTTAAAAGAATTGGAGAGATTAGGCATGTGTCCAATCGCTAGACAGTTGTGGAGCATATCTTATCCGTGCTTCTCTGCAATGCTGCTCCTGAAATGGTGGAACATCTCTTATGCGTGTGTCCAATCACTAGACAGTTTTGGAGCATGCTCAGAAATGCAGCAGGTCTGAATCCAAATTTTTCCAACTTAAGAGGGAATGTGGAACGCGGGAAAGGCTTTTTGGGAAAAAGGCGACATGAGTATGGAGCGAAATATCCCAATCAATAATCCCCACGGGCATGTGGGTTACTTGTTTGATGAGGAACAAAGCGCTTTTCAAGGGTGACAATTTGCATGGAGAACATTTGGGATCTGACCAAGAGGCTCATCAAAGATTGGGGTCATCACATTGCGAACGCAAGCAAAATTGATTTTCAAGGAGGCTCATTACGCATCGGCGATTAGGGCGAACCACGCATATTTGGAACCTTCCCGGTCGGCAGATCCCTCTTCTGCGGAACTAAGAAGGGGCATCTTACCTTGATCTGTTTCCTTTCCTTCTGCTATCTAGTATTGTAACATCTATATCCTCTCATCTCTTCAGACTTTGTACTATGATCGTGGTAGCAATTTCTACCTTTTCTATAATAATAAAGGTTGTAAATATATGCATCATTAGCACTGCGGAGGACATTCTGCATAAAGCCTAGAAGGATTCTACCATGGCCAACACCAAGAGCACAGTTTGCAAAAAGATGACCCGCCGAAAGATATTACATCTTGATGGATGCAAGTTATTTAAAAAAAATCAAAGAAATTGAGGGGTCAAAACAGTCGCTACATCCCCAGGTGAGAAGGGCCATTCGATGAATACAAGTATAATTGATAAATGAAGATAAATCCCTGCAGGATTGACCATGTTCTTGTGGAGATTCAACTCTTGATCTTCAGAAAAAAGTAAAAAATTTCTGCATAAATCAAAAGACTCCTGCACTTATAAGGGTCATGCAAGCCAGATGGAAAAAAAACAAAGGAATCAACATGATCAGGAAAGGCTTGGATACAATGCTAAATTATATCATGGAAGTATAGGAAACTAGATATATATCTGAATAAAAATCATAATGGTCAATTGACCCAATGATAATAAAATACCTGCTGGCAAAACCCGTACTGAGGCACCACTGCTTTCCTGTATAGACTTTATAAGACTGCCTTGTTTACCAATCAAACTCATAGCTTGTGTTGAAGCCACCAATAACCGAATAGAGCATGCAGCACCAGATAGTGCAGCTTCATCTACGCTCTCATTTATCCCGTTCACACGCTTGAACACTCTTAACACTGCCTCCATTGCAGGTGATCTTTCTGCCTCCAGTTCCTCTTTTCCAGATATCAAAACCTGACAAAGTTAACAGAAAAGAACGTTGACTAGCAATTCTAAATGCATTGCTACCTCTGACATATCCAACTCTGGAAGAACCATAAGTCTTGATGGATTCAATATATGTAATGCAGTCACCTCAGTAACACCAGAACCAGGACTTCCTTTATGAAAAATAATAAATCAACAAAATCTATACAACAAAAAAAAGCCCTGCCAGTCACATAAGACAACTCACTCACAGTAAGCCAGCCATAATTTTCATTTATACGCTGCCAGCTTTCTATGCCCTTCTTAACCTTTCAATGCTTGACACATAATCACAAATCACCTTCAGTTACATGCACTTGCACTGCCATTAACCAAACACTATAAGAGACTAAATCACCCGTTTTCATATCTCATAATTCCTGGAAAAGATTCTCTCACCCTACGGGTGTGTTTGTGCACAAACCACACGGAGGAAAATTGAAGGAATCTGAGTCAAAGAGAAACTGATAGAAAATAAATCATTTTCCCTTTGACTTGTTTACATGTTTGTGCCTGTAATAGAAAGTGATGGAAAATAAAAACAGTTGTTTGTGCCTGTGATGAAAAATGACAGAAAATAAAAATTGTTGTTTGCACCTATGATGGAAAATGATAGAAAATAAAAATGCATTGTTTGTGTTATCACACAAAGCGATAGAAAATGACAAAAACAAATAATATATATTGCTTGACAGCTAATTAAATATAATATAAAAGTAACCTAAAATTACTTGCCAAATATTTTAAATAAATAATGCTTTAGTCCATGACCAGCCCATTGCTCTACTGATCCATGCCCTTCAAATAAAAAAAATCCCTTCATTAATAACCAAAGTATCACATCCTCATCAACCTTTTAAAATTTTATCTACGTCTATTCTTCTATTCCTCTGTCAACCCATCTTCACCATTTTTTTTATTACTTTGATTAGGCCTTCAATTCATTGAAACAAAAAAACACACAAACACACGTACCAATCGTCCTAGTAACCAAAAAAAAAAAAATCAAACCAAAATCTAGATATAAGATTTAAATTTAGATCTGTCAAGAAAAAAAAAATAAACACCCAGGTCTATTCAACAAATAAAAAAACAAATCATAAAAGTAGATCTAAGATCTCAATTTAGATAGGTTAACAAAAATAAAATCCTCACAAAAAAATCTAGATCTATTCAATAAATAAATATAATCTAGTTTAATGTTCATCGAATTATTCTTGTTTGGTGTGGAGAGATTGTGATTTCAACCTTTCCCTCCTCTAGGGTGAGGGAAAAAATTTTCCCACAACTCTAATAAGAGAAAAAAGCAAAGAGAAAATGATGGAAAGTTTTTTCCCTCTATTTGTTTGGCACAAACAACAAGTTTTTAGGTGGTCAAAGGGAAAAATTTATTTTCCCTCACTTTCCATGTGGCACAAACACACCCTACATAATTCCATGATTCCACTGCCAATACAATGTAGCTGCATCTCATTCTCATATGACACCTACAAACCATCCAAATTGCCATTTATTTTTTGAGAGAAAATGTAGCATATAAGCATATTCCACTTATACAATGTAGAAAATATGTTTCAATTTAGCCCAGTATATGATATCTTATTTTACTTTTCTCATCCCATCCCATCATTAAAAAACAAATAGAACCAATACTGACCTTAAACTTATGTAGCAACAACAATATAAAAATAATATGCATATGTGAGAAGAAGTTTACAGAGACCTTATATTAGGAAGAAACAAAGGGGAAAAAACAAGAAGTTTTAAAACATCAGTAATTGAAAACCAAGTTGTATATAATAATATGACACCGAATTCCACCTATTAATAAATAGAGACAAACCAATACATAAAAAATTAGAAAACCCAAAATATAAAAAATCACCAAGTTCCTTGCAATGTAAGTTCTACCAAATACTCTCTTCTGTCACTAAAATGAGCAGTGCCCAGTACCCCTCAACTCAGTATCCTTCAAAGCTGTAAATTTTATTGCAACCAGCCTCCAATAATTGGGAAAAAAATTACAAGCAAGCAAAAAAAAAATGCTCTTCAAGTACAATCATACTAGAAGAATTCAACAACTATTTATCAAATACCAATCTTTGCATGAAATATATGAAAAACAGTGGAATCAGAAGAAGAAAAAAAATAAAAGCAAAAATAAGACACAGAAGGAAACCCTAAAGAAGGAAAGTAGCACTCACGACGCGATCAGAGGTTCGAATGCCGCTCTCGAGGATGCGGACGCGGGCCCGGGTCTCCTCGCAGAGCTTCTTGATTAGCTCCCCCTTCCGCCCAATGATGCCCCCCACCTTCAACACCGGCACAATCAGCCTGAACACATTGTCCCCTGGCCACCCCGGCCATTTCTTCTCCGTCACAGGCGCCGCCACCGCCGTCTCCTCCTCCTCCTTCTCTGTGTCCGCCGGGGCCTCCGAATCGGCGGCCGCGGATTCGGGTTCCGTGGGCGTGGCGGGGCTTGCCTCCGTTTCTTCTTCCGCGGCGGGGGCGGCTGTCTCGGCTTCGACGGAAGCGGGTGGAGGCGGTTCCTGTTGCGGGGAAGCGGAGGGGTCGGTGGTGGTGGCCATTGATGGTGGAGAGAGAGAGAGAGAGAGAGGTTTTGAAGCGCAGAGAGGGTTTTGGCTTCACCTGTTCCGGGTTAGGTTTCCCTTTGCATTGATTCGGACTCGGAACGACACGCGTGTCTCGCACATGTGAGAGTTGCGGTTTCGATTTGTGTGAGCTCAGTCGGACAGCGAGTCACTCTGGCTTCGTCACTAGTGAAAAGCGAGGATCACCACGTTAGTGTGTATTGACCGTCAGATGGGAGGACTTCGTCACTATGTACTTTTTTTAAAGGGAAAAATCCAAATTACCCCCTGATTTTGTAAAGGTTTTTTGATATATTATATTTTTATCCAAAGTTAACCAGATAAAATATTCATATAATAATCATAATTTTTCAACGAGAAAATTTAACTCATGGCTATTTGGATTTAATAGGTGTTTTTACGGAGTTATATGGATTTTTGAAAAAGTCAGGCGGTTATATGGCTTTCGGGCAGTTTAGGGGTTTATATGGATTTTTTCCTTTTTTTTTAATTTTTACATACTCGGACATTCCTGCATTTTACACCTACCATAACGGCCTAACCTTGTATGCAACAGATTTCATCAAACAAATACATATTTTTTACAATAAAGCCAAATGCATATACTATTTTCTCATGTACCAAACAAAAATGTATATATTTTATTCTTTATAAAATATATATTTTATTAGATAAATGTTTTCTAAAAATTCTAAAACATGTTGGATGCTGACTTACAAATTATTGTACCTTAGAATTTTCCTTTAACAAATTTAATAAGATTAGTAAAAGTTGATACACTCAATCATTCATATTCATGCAATTAAACATTCTCTTAACCTAGAATTAAATATAATATAAAAGAAGAAGAATGTAATTCATTCAAATATTTACATTTTTATTGTTTTTTGTTTAAACGTGTGTATTTCACTAAACAAGTTACATAGTTTTAAAAAAATTAAAAAAAGTTAGACTGAAAAAAAGAATGCAAGTATCCTTTCAAATGAAATGTTAACAGCGCTGGGAAATTATGATGAGAAGGTGTTATTATCCACGAGGCCACGAGCTGCATCACCACCATAACTCTTGCCCCTGTTTTTGTTTTTGTTTTATATTATTTCAATTTTTTTAGCTTTGGGTGCAACCCATTACATGGCTTTTACCCTTTTTTCTGTTAAAATGGAGTTTATAATTTACACAAGGAGCACTACCTTGAAATGTATTTGGACAGGAGAATGAATTTTGATTTGTTAATCTAGTCCTTGGCCGTCATAAGTTCATGCACTTCAAATCTTTTATCTTCCAAGGTGAAATATATTGTAAATCTCTTTGAAAGTGGAATATATGTAGTGTAACTGATATACATACTACAAAGCTCAGCTTCAGGTTCATGACTTTAATCGAAGGGATCAATTCGTGGATCATGCTCACTCGCCATCGCCATCCCTGTGCAGAGGCAAGTAGGGCACATGACCTGCAAAACCATTCCTGTTTATTATTAACAAAACAATGCCAGGAAAAACAAACAGTGCTGTAGACAAATGGTTTTTTTTTTCCTCTAGTTTACGCATGCACAAGGAATAGATCAATGGATTATATGTTGTTTGGAAGACATACTAGTTTTATGACAACCTAGTCTGCTTCATGAAAACAGAAGCATGATTTGGTAAAACTTTAAGAATCTACAAATTGTTATAGTGCCACTGACACACATCTGCTCAAACATTGATCAGTTCACTCTTCTTTTTAGCTGCATTAACTGCCTTTAGGTGTTCACTTAGGAGCATAGATGATGGTTTGAAATGAAATCACACATTTTTTCTACTATGGTACCAATGCATGACCATATTCACAACTCGGATGGCTCGAGTGCTTTGGTGCACCGAGGAACAATGGAATCACTAAGATCAAGCTTATAATGATGGATTAGTTTCTCAAAAGGAGTAATTGCAGAAAAATACATATGAATCATACAGATTACCTTTCCAGATCCTGAACAGTTGGAACACCTTTCTGTTGTTGGTGGAGACAGTGGCTGATCACCACTGTTCAGCGTGGCAACTGGCTCGATCAGAACTAGAGAACCTGTGCTTGAACAGCGAGCGCATGCAAGGTATCCTAAACCAAATTGTCATAAATGATTACCCAGTGGAACAGTAAGTATATAAAAAAGGGTGAGAAAGAAATAAAAAGATATAACGACAAAGATGGGAATAAGGTTCGCAGGACATGTTTATTTTTTCTAGAGAAAAGTGGGTTTACCCTGACTACAGAAATTAAGGCCAACAATAAGGGGCATCAGACAGTCACAGAAACAAAACCGTTACTCAAGTGATATCAAGTTAACAAACCAATGCAAAAGCACAAAGAAAAGGCCACGCCACAAACAACCCTTTAGTTGATTATCAAAACTGAATCCAGCCCAGGCCGGCCTGGTATTTCCAGCAGCATATTCCCAAAAGCAGAGAATCCTGTTATGTGTGTCGTGCATGCTATGTCAAAGTTGGCTAACTTTCTAGATGCACTGAAAAGCATCCACTAAATAATAAGTTAATAGTGGAAGACAACACATCATTTTCCTGGTAAACAATTTTCTTCATCAGTGATTTTTGTACTTGTAAATGAAGAGTGGTCTTCGAAGTTGGACAGACTAAATCCAAGTTCTCAGAGGTCCCATTGCCTTTTGACTGACATCTAAACTTTCAAATCATCCCACCTTTTGAATGTCATTGAATATTTGAAAACAAACCATCCAAATAGAGTTAGTACTTTTATTTTCCTATACATGCATTTGACAAATGAATTTCTTATCATAGCATCAAGGTTCCTACTTTGGTAGTTAATGTGAGACACAACAAAAGGCTCTGCTCTGGCAACAAACATAATACTCTAGATTGAATAAAATGTCCCAATAATTTTTATATTTTTCAAAATCCCTCTTCTTATTTGAAATAAAAAAATAATAATAATAATAATCCTGCTGCTTGAACAACTGCAGGTTTGTCCTCAGTCACCATTCTTATAGCTAAAGCAACAGATAAGCATCAAAGAAATACAATATATGAAAAACCAAAGGTAAATATGATTACCCGTTCCTAAACAGTATTTGCATCGTTTGTGCTCTTGCTGCTTGACATTGTTAATCTCCACCACCATCAAGGCTGAGATCACACCAACAGCCCCACCTGAGAATGATGCTACTATAGGATCAACTAAACTGCACATTGGAAAAGAATGAGTTAAATAAATTAAAAAAAAGATGATTTGATAAGCCAGTAGGCATGAATTAGATTATCTAACTGGAATTGTACGCTCAACATAAAAACAAATGGAAAAAAATCTTCCTTCCAAGTCTTAGCGAGAAGCCCAGCATCAGTGTTTGCTAAAAATATTACATGTAGATAAATACAATATATGCTGTGCAGAATATAATTTCCTGAAAAATCGTTGAAGTATAAAGCAATGACAATAAACCATTCATTTACTCCAAAAATGACTCTAAAAAAGATTTCCCCTACGCCATTGATAAATTGGTCAGGAAATAATCAAATTCATTGGAAAGATCAGCTGGCTCCCTTGCCTTTATCAGTAATCATAAAAAGTATTTTTCTTCAAAAAAAATCATAAAAAATATAAGCTTGTATCTCCCGCTATTATAGCTCAAGATGAGCATGGAGTCCATGTGTCAATTGTAAAAAAAACACATGAGATGGTTGTCTTTTTGACATGCTCCTTCCTAAATTTGGAAGTTTTTTTTTTGAAAGTTGGACCTAAATTTGGAAGTTTTGGAATGAATGTATCATTATCCTAAAGATCTGTTATTACACACTAATACATGTGCCATTGAGGCATTAATATGCATTGTAAACCTAAAAAGGATTGATTTTAGAGTAAACATTTGTGCAAGTGTTCTCCATTGGATCATATCAATTTTCCCTGGAAATGGAAAGAGTTGGACAAGTAAACAAAATGTTTTGTTTTGAACAAAAACTAAACCTGCAATATATACAGATTAATCAGTGTTTTAGAATATAATTGTGGCTCAACTGCAAATTGATGTTTCGGAAGCTTTTCTAAATCTGCAAGTGAAACATAAATAGTTTGCATAGCTGAAATAGAAACAACAATTAATCAAAATTAATGGCAAGAAAAAGAGTCTTCTTTTTATATGTGGCCATAAAACAATATATTTATGGTTTTGCATAAATAAAGAAAAGCTGCATTAATTATGACAGTTGGATGCAATAACAGAAAATAAATAAGCATTCATCACTTTGTATTAAAAAAAAATCTATTAAAAGGATGCAACTTCCTTGAGCCTACAAAGAGCAAATAAATTAGATGTCCACATAATTGGAACAATTGTTAAATATAATGAATAGCGGAACATTTTGAAAGGAACAAGTGCTGATTGACATATGGCATGCTAAGTTATACCTTAATTGCATTGGCAAATGCATACTACGTATAAAATCTTCATATGATGTGCCTCCCAATCCCAATTTAAGTTCCAGCTGGACAGAGGAGGACAAAATATCAGATGCTTTAGATTCCATTTTGAAAATAGGATGCACTGAATAAACCAAATCAAACACTTTACCAGTTGTTTATCATTAACATTTATCACTTAAGTGATAAGCTATGAATTCAAACTGTTATAAATACAAAGACTTCTCAGGGGTTGAGAAGATCGCTTTTGAACATAGTAGATGGAGGAGTACCCTTGCCAACCCAACCCGTGTGTGTGTGTGTGTGATATATTTTATATGTTGACCAGTAAAGAAATTGGTTTTATTCATATATACAATTCTAGTTAGGGATACTAGTAAGACCATAGATATAACATGGCCTATGGGAATCAAAAAGTAACCGGATGGCTAAGTAAAGCCAAAGAGCCACGGTGAACAACAATCTTTCAATAAGCAAAGCTTATATTAAGCAGAAGGTCAGGTCAATTTCTCATTTTTAAATAATCTCAGAATGCTTTTGAACTCCAACCAGAAAATATAACGACTGAGATGATTAGAGCATATTTAATGATTGCCATGGTATAACACCTCAGGGGTAATGGCAGTTAGATTAAGAGGAGGAGACCTGACAATAATTCAATAATCAAATATGTTGTAGTATAACTGACACCTCTAGAAGAAAGTTATGGCTTTGTCCCTGTATCACCATAGTAGGCATCAAAGCAATGAATCATACATTTTGGGTGGAATGACCATGACAGAATTTTTAACAATATGATTCATCTATTAATTAAATCCCAAGCAAAAAAAATAAAATTGAGGAATAGGCAGCCATGTTGATGCAAATTTGGCCTCCCAGGGTCCAGTGAAATTCATCCATGGCAAGTATCAGCACCAATACCAATTTGGGATTCTCAAACGTAGCATCATTTTCCATATCCTAATGATATTCTAATTTTATTAGAGAAGGTGTGGGGCAAGGTATTGATACACTGCTGAAGACGGCATGAGGAGCAAATGAAAACCAATAGAAATTGTACAGTTAGTCACATTTTAACATGAAAGCATTTGGTGAAGCACAAAGAGACTTACGGTTGGGGCAAGAAGTCCGCCAAAGATGATTATCCCAGCAATCAAAGAGAAACAAGAAGCATAATATAGTTTAAGATTTTCTGTTGTCTGTTCGTAAGGGACAACCACAAAAGGTATTAGATTTGCAATGAAAATTAGTAAAAGACATGTTTCTACAGAATTGAAGAGAATAGCTAACAAACATATGTAAGCATGGATAATAGACCCTTTCCTCAACTTGAAGACTAAAAAGAGGAAACTTACCAGGGGCGGCAAAAATGGTATAAATGATGGAAAGTCAGGAAGATCATTTTCTTGTCTATCGTTTAGAATTCCAAGTTCAGCATTCTTGATTCTCTGCTGTATCCTTAATCTGCGAACCTGCAATGGTTGCAGAAGAAGGACGCTCAAAATTTTCAACTTGAATATATGAATCTGCAAACTAGTAATGAAATATAGCATGAAAGTTGCTGGTTGCAATTTGAGAGTGACACTATGTAAGGTGCTTGGTAAAACTGGAGAGGTCACACATAGACAAACAGAGGGATTTACATATAAATAAAACATTAATAGAACAGTCCACATCTCTCACTGGTCTCCAACCGTTCACACGTGTAATTTGTGAAATGTTAATATATTGCTTGATAATAGAGAAAAAACAGACAAAAAGTTAGACTTTCTTTTTGAGTACCATACCTTTCTATATAATGACAGGGAATACTCAAAAAGAAACATTACCATGCGTCCAATGTTGGCATGCACTATAAATGTGCGATCAGTCTCCAGCAAAGAGAATGAATGTTGATTCATGGCTGGATGACCAAAAAATTACAACAAGATGCACAGAGTCTTGTGTAAACATCATTAAGAATAAGTCATCTTGATACATGATTCAAATGAAGTATTAACCAATCAGAAATGAAGATAGACAGAATCTCCTCATTCATTGAGAAGCATAGAAAAGATCGGTATTGATTGTTTGAGTCCTTCGGACAATGTCCTGGCCTCACTTTAGTTTCCTGTTGCTAGTCTTATGATTGTTCAGCTTGGATCATGGATTCCTGGAGTCCTGAATATTTCCAGAATAACTTAATATCTTATAGTTATCAAAGGCGGGCCTACAATTCTACCTACAATCACACTGACCCGGTTTCGCTCAGTCCTAATCCAGGATAAATTGATAATATTTAACAGTAAAAAATCAGTTGCTTATATACATTCGTGAGAAAATCTCTTTTTTTTTTTTTTGCTTGAGCATAATAAATTACCATTAAAAACAACCTATGCTAATGACAGAACAAAAGAAAGCATTTAAATCCATTAATTTCCAAAATATGTAAATATTGAACTAATATGCATCAACGTTGGCAAATGAAACCACAAACAGAGAGCAGCAAGTATTTATTTCATTAAACTATATCCACTCATCAATACAGGACGTCACACCCCACCTCCTCCATATGCAGGAAGATCTTGTTCCGGCGGCTTCGAATGTTGTCCTGAATCTCTTGCAGCTCCATCTTCGCGAAGTCCTGCACCATCTCCGGTCCTTCAATTATGCAGAAGCTGCACTGATCACGAAATCACGTCAAACAATCAATCAAACACAATCTCCTCTACCTCATCAAATCCATCAATCGAACGCGCAGAGACAAGATGTGATCACCTCCCGGCGGCCGAAGCGTTCCTATCGGAGGAGTCGGGGTCGGAGGCGCCGACGGACGAAGCGTCGGGATCGGCGGCGGCGGAAGGCGGCCGACGCCATCGGAGGCAGGAGGAGTCGGGACTCCTCGGTCCGGCGGTCGGGATACGAGGAGGGATCGACGGCGTCGGAGAGGGAGAACAGGTCACGATTCGACCTGAACAGATCATGTTCTTAATTCTTGTTTGTTTGTTTGTTTGTTCTTCGATTCTTGGTTTATTCGTTTTTTGGTTCTGAATTCTGATGAGAAGCTATGTAGAGGTTGAGTTTTTTTGTCGTGTTGTGAGAAGATTGATTGAGAGAGGGACACTTGGCGACGTGTGATTGGTGGGGATTAGTGGACTGGGAGTGGGTGTTCCACTTGTCCCTTTATATCAGGAGATGGGGATCTGGTTAGGTCCACCAGGCGTTGACAATTTGATTGTCCAACGCATTCCTGATCGTTCGAATTGAATCTTAAAAAAGAAGGTTTAGAATTTAATTACATTCTAAATTTAGTTTTGAAATCTTACAAAATATCTCAATCACAATAAAATAAGAAGATCGATCGGTTAGAACGCGTTGGACAATCAAATTGTCCAACACCTATTGGATCTAACCCGATTCCCATGAGATGAGTTGATGTTGCCAGCAGATTTGGCTGAGCTGAGAGTGGTGATTTATTGAATTGCCCTTGGTTATATTTGGAATGCTAAATCTGGGTTAAGGGTAATATAGTAATTTGATTTATTAAGAAATCCATGGAGGATAGGAAACCATTACATTTATTTAGAATTTTTTTTTTGGAAAAATAGTTTTTATTTAGATTTTCTATGTTTTAAAATATGACAAAACAGCATGGAAAATTGGGTAAAATAGTTTTTTTAAATAACTTATTTAATCAATCATAAATTATTTTTTGAAATTTACTTCCTAACCAAATCTGATATAGTGATTGGAAATGCATGTGAATAGTATATTTTTGTATCTGAAATAATTTAATAAAATTTGATGTTTAGGAAATTCAGTTTTTACACTATTTGGTTTTAAAATTTTAAAAATTGTATTAAAAACTGAGACAATCTTTTAATTAAGCTTGATTTTATGAAGCCGTTTGAAAACAAATTTTGGCATTTCATTTTTTAATAAAGTAATATTTTCATCAAACGTGTTTCCAAATATTATCTTAAAATTCATTTTGTAAAGGCCGAGCCCTTTTTTTGTGCGGCACATTTATTCCATTTTTTTTCTTTTTTCTTTTTTTCCTATGTCAAATTTATTTCTACGTTTTTTTTTAAATCAAATCTTGAATGTCCATTTGTTCTATCACCAATCCAATCGTTTTCAAATTATGAAAACACAAAAAAGAAGAAATCTTGAGCTATTTGAAGGATTTTCAGCCTCTACTTTCATGTTGTGTTTTTTTTTTTTTGAATTTTTTTGTTTCTGCAATAGTTTCAAAATGAATGTTATGCAATTTAAATCATTAAAATAGTCAGGTATTTATTATATTCAAATTTAAATAAAAAACACACATAGTTACCATATGAATCAGTTACATTTTAAGGAAAATATATATTTTTTTTCGTTGTATGTTATATTTAACAAGTGTTACATTTAGTTAATGAAAAAATAAATAATGTTAAAAAAAACAGAAAAACATCAGCGACATCGATGTCTTCAGATAAGTTAGATAATTCATTGAAACATTTAACAAATGTTACATACAATTCATCAAACTAAAACAGTTATATTCGTCAAATTAAGTTATTCTAAAAAAGTAAAAGTTACATTTAACATATGTTACGGATTATAAAAAAAATAAAAGTTACATTTAACAAACGTTACATACAATTCACCAGAAAGTTACAAAATTTTAAATTGAATGTTATGCAATTGAAACCATTGAATCTATCAAGTATGAAATGAAACACAATTACATTTATCAAAAGTTAGTTACATTCATCAAAAGGTCGAGGAGGAATTCAAAAGAGGGCTAGAAAGATAGCCGATTCACCTCTTATATAATAAAGAGCGGCGAGAGTGTGGTTTAAGAAGATATGTTCAATTACAAAAACCATTTTTTTCTTAGGTACACTTTCTCTTTGTGGTATTCCCCCTCTTGTTTTTATTCAAAGATGAAATTAATGCTTGTCAAAAAGCATGTTGGGAATTTTGGTTTGTTATTAAGAATCTTAGGCCTTTATTGGATAACTGGTAGTTGCCTAAAAGAAAGGATAAACTTTTTTAGAAAAAGGTAGGATGTGTTTCGAGAGAAAGAAAATGTGATTAAGGGAATGGTATTTTATTTTTTTAATTTTTTTCTTAAAAACTAGGGCAGGATATTATGACTGAACAAGTTAATATAATGGATAGGTCTTTTTTATCAATCTCCAAGTGTTATGAGTTAAATAGGACCTTAGAGTTATGGCTCGTGCGAAAAACCATAGTCTTCACCCAAACCCTAACCCTATTTCAAATCCTAAATCTGATCCACCTTCTAATCCGTCTTCCTCGTCCCTATTAGCTCTTCCTCCTCCCTCTCCGATATCTGGTCGTGAAAATCCCTCACAGTTGGGGATTCAATCACTATTTTCGGCGGCTCCGAGGAGGAACCCACGGGATGCTGGGACGAGCAACTCAGGCCAATCTATGGCCTCTTCAGGTCTGCAAGGATATGCGGAAGCGGTTAAGCGTACCGAAGGTCAGGGCCTAGTCTTCAATGTTCCACCAGAGGTTCTCAAAGTGTTGCATAAGAATCCCGACTGTGTGTATATGCCCAATGAAGCACGATTAGAAGAAAATCGCCGGAAATGGCAGCACACGTTATACGGAAAATTTTTGGGTCCAAGGATTCAAATACATTATCTCCGACGGAGATTAGCTCAACTGTGGCCGGTGAAAGCCTCTTATTTTGTTGGGGATCTGGCAAATGGCTTCTATGTCTTCAAGTTTAGCTCTCAAGAGGACATGCTTGCAGTCTTGACAGGCGGGCCGTGGATTATACAAGATCACATTCTGAGTCTTCAGCGATGGCGGGACAATTTTGATCCCTCTGCTGCCTCTTTTGAGGTTACACCGGTATGGATTAGGTTCCCCAATTTACCGTTGGATTTTTGGGATGGTCTCACTCTGACTGAACTGGCAGCATATGCAGGTACTCATATTTGAGTAGAGACTACAGTGGAGGATATAGGCGGCTGCAGATATGCGAGGGCTTTGGTTGAAGTGGATCTTCGTCTACCCCTGTGCCCGGGAGTCTGGATTGGTGTGGATCGTAGATGGCAAGCTTTTGTGTATGAACGTATTCCAAGAGTTTGCCAACGTTGTGGTCGTATAACCCACAACACAAATAATTGCCCCGAGCCAAATACCCTGTCAGAGAGTGTGTCGACAAGGAGTCACACTGACAATGTTAATATTAGAAGCAGGGAGTCATCTCAAGAGGCTATAAATGGAAGTTCAGTTGGTGCTCAATCTGACAGTATAGGTTCACATAAAACGGGCCAGGACTCTACAGGACCATGGAAAGTGGTCCCTTCTCGCCGACGCCAGAGGGTGAATCCTGACTCTAGAAAGGATTCTTCTCCTTCACTAAGAGTGGAGGAACGGTCTTCCAAGGCTTCATCTGAGATACAAGCTCCACCGAAAACTAGTTAATTGAGAAATCAGGATGTTCGGCACAATGTGGCTAATGTCCCTAGAATTCCTAAAGTAACTGAATGTAACTTGAGGAATTCCACACCTCTGGAGCGTGGGAACGACAAGAGATTGGCTCAGCGAGGGAGACAAGTATCGTCTCCAATAGTTCAACCACAAGTAAATTGGGGCATTGGGAGCTCTCCATCGAGGGTCGAATCTGGTGATATTTCAAAACCCATGGATGCTTTAGTTGTATCTGAGCATCCGAAACCTTTGGCTCTAGTTGAAAAGGCGATTGATAGAGCATCGAAGAAAAGAGGCTTGGACCCACAAGCTTCTTATTCTGCTTTGAGTCTGGATCAAAAGAAGGACAATTCCCCCTCATCTTCAGAACCTCTATCTCGAGCAATGGACCTGTCTCGGAGGGCTTCGGATGGCATAAGCATGGAAGTGCCACCTCATATGACAGAGAAAGGTGAGGTTGGTATGGAATGTGAGGTATATAATGTGTTATGCTCCCCAACTCGACAAGGGGAGGTGGTTAGAGCTTCTTAACTCCAAATAATGCAGATACTTTTTTGGAATTGTCGAGGTTTTTGGCGAGGTGCGGTGAAGCGACATTGTAAATATTTGTTGTCGACTCATCGCCTCGATATTTTGGTGCTACTGGAATCCCATGTAGCTGATGACCGTATGGAGCAACTTAAGAGATGGATTGGGCCTGAATTTTGTGTGCATATTATCCCAGGCACTGGGCACTCTGGGGGCATTCTAGCCTTTTGGCGAAGTGATATTCATATAGATTGTGCTGTTGGATCGGGTCAGGTAGTTTACATGCTGATACAAATGGAAAATACTCATCCGTGGATGGTCGCAGCAGTATATGCGAGTCCAGATATTGAGACACGTAAATATCTTTGGGCAGAATTGTCAGAGGTCATTCAAGTGGGATTACCCTCACTAGTGGCGGGGGATTTTAACACTCTCCTCTCACCGGCGGAAAAACGGGGGGGGCGCTCCCTTTCGAGCCACTCAAAATACCATTCTATTTAGGGAATGGCATGAATCTAATCAACTACAACCTATACCATCGAGTGGGCCTCGGTACACTTGGTGCAATAACCGAAAAGGATCTGCTCGGACGTGGGAAAAACTTGATAGAGCAGTAGCTACAGGATCGTGGATGGCATTATTTCCTTCGGCCATGCTACAGGTTTTGCCAAGGTATGTCTCTGACCATGCTCCGATATTGGTATGTACGGATATTCCAACTCCTTCGGGGTGGAAACCATTTCGGTTTGAACGGTTCTGGTTTGATTACCAGGAACTTTATCATATAGTTCAACAACAATGGAATTTTTCAGTTCAAGCATCTCCTATGGGGAGATTTCATTATAAATTACGAAATATGCAGAGAGCATTACAGTTATAGAACAGAGCATACTTGCATGACTTGCCAAATCAGGTGAGTATGGCTCATCAAAAGCTTCAAGAATTAATGCAAGAGGAGCAGCAACTCTGGAAGGTTGATTGTGTCTCGCGGATTCGCATGGCAAGCAATCATCTTGCTGCCTTGCAACGTCAATTGGAGGTTTTTTGGAGTCAGAGAGCTCGACTGAAGTGGGTTACTGAAGGTGATGCAAACACTAAATTTTTTCATGCTAAAGTCCAACGAAGAAGAATTTGGAACAAAATCTCTGCAATTCGAACTCATGAAGGGATTCTGATATCGGATATAACTCAGGTGCGAGATTGTATTACCCAATACTATACTGAACATTGGAGGTCACAAGTTGATTATCCTGTTCAGGTCCCGAATGATGTGATTCAATCTCAGGTGCCGATGCATATGATGGATATGCTAATTAAGCCATTTACAGAGCAAGAATTAGAAAGGGCAGTCAGAATGCTCCCATCTAATAAGGCGCCTGGACCTGATGGTTTTCCTGGGGAGTTTTATAAAAAAATTTGGCCACTGATTAAATCAGATTTGTTTCAAGTTGTTCAGTATTTTTACCGCACTGCAAAGTTGCCCATTTCTTGGGGTGCCACGCATGTTGCTCTTATCCCTAAGGTAAAGAATCTGATTACCTTGAAGGAATATCGTCCTATTAGTATCTGTGACACGAAATATAAGATCATTTCAAAAATGCTAGTGATGAGGCTCAAGGAGGTCCTACCACACATTATTGGTAAGGAACAAGGGGCCTTTATCCCGGGAAGATCGATACACTCTCACCTTTTGCTTGTTCAGGAGATGATGCATTCTCTAAAGTATGGATGTGGGCGAAAAGCTTTGATGGCAGCTAAGGTGGACCTAGCAAGTGCTTATGACTCTATCGAATGGGAGGGTCTTTTTCAGATTTTGAGATACTTTCAGTTCCCAGATTGTTGGATTCGTTGGGTGAAAGCATGTGTGTCTACAACTCGGGTTGCTATTTTGGTCAATGGCACGCCAACTGAGTGGATTCCTGTTGAGAGGGGTTTAAGGCAGGGGGACCCCTTGTCACCCTATTTATTTGCTATAGTGGTTGAAGCTCTATCAGCCAAGTTACGAATCGTACAACGCAGTGGTATGTTGCATGGCTATCAGCCTGATGCCCGACTGTTAGGGGCACCTGTACCGGAGGGAATCTCACATGTTTTGTATGCAGATGATCTTCTGGTTGTGGCATCGGCAACACCGTTGGCTTGTGATACTCTCCGGACTGTATTTGAGGAAGTCCGACAGTTCACTGGACTGAAAGTAAACTGGGGAAAAAGCTCAGTCCGATTTTCTCCGTCTGTTCCACGCCGGTTTCAGAAGTGGATGAGTCGGATCCTGCATATGAAATTAGCTAATGGAGCATGGAAGTATTTAGGAATACAAGTTATGGATGCTTCTTCAAGACGCAGGGGAGTAGATATGGTAATAGCAAAAGCCCATGATAAGTTGACCATTTGGAAATCTCAATTGCTTACTATGGCAGGTCAAATTCAACTTATCAAGGCTGTAATGTCTATGCTTCCTCAACACTTGCTGATGGCTGCAGCTATGTCGGGTAAAGGACTAGGACAACTTGAAAAGTTGATGAGGCAGTTTCTTTGGATCCAACAAAGTGGTCGGAAAACAATTCATCTGATTTGTTGGGACAATGTTACAAAGCCAAAACAAGAGGGAGGTTTGGGTATACAGAAAATGAAGGACTTGAGGATAGCTATCCTTGGTATGCTGGCCTTTCGTTTCTTATTATCGAATTCCTATATTCAACCATTGTTTGCTTTAAAGTATAAATGGTCTGGGAACCCCTGGGAGATTTCTAAGAATCCAAAAGGATCACCTATTTGGAAGGCACTTTGTAAGGGACTTGAAACTATTCGGAAACACATCAGGTTGGTGTCAAATCAATTGGGGAGTATTGATCTAATTCGGGATCCTTGGCTCTCTCCTATCCCATTTTCCCGAATCCTGACTTTATTAAATATGGATTTTGTTCGTCTTGATTTTCGATTATTGGCTTATGGCATATGGGGAGAAGGACTTCAAGTTCGCAGGTCATTTTTGTCTCTATGTTATGGCTTATTTGGAAAACTCGTAATCGTAAACTTTTTAAAGGAATAACAGGTGATCCACGGGTTACTGCGGGACGGGCTTTAAGTCTAGCTGATGTGTGTTGTAATCTCATTGTGAAACAACATATGCCCCATCAATTTAAGCTCCAGGTGGTTCCAGGTGATCATGGCTGTGATCGTAGATTTGTGTCACCTTCAATGTTTCTTAATATGCCTCAACGAACTACATATGTGATCACAGATGGAAGTGTGGATGGTCTAAGTAGGGCTGCTGGAGCTGGATTTGTTGTTGTTCAGAACAATCCCTTCTCAGTAGTTGGGGCTGGGTATATAAATTGGCTATGGGCCTCTCCACCACGCGCGGAAGGTGAGGCAATACGACAAGGAGTGCTATTTGCACATAAGCGAGTATCTGGACCAATTTACATCTGCTCTGATGCAGACATCCTTGTTCATCTCCTTCAAAATCCGGGACCCGGGCCTCCCCAATTTCAGAATGTTCTGCGTGATGTCAGGAATGCTATCCAATCAGAGAGATCTTTATTTGCAGTTAAAGTACAGCGGGAGCATGTTCGGGCTGCCGAGGCATTGGCTAAGTATGCTAAGCGTACTCAAACCTCTAGACACACGGAGTGTTTAGAGGATGATCATATTAGGCAAGTTGTTCATAGGTTTATAGGTAGTATAAAAAGTTGTATTCAGTATGTGCAGGGGGGGTTTCCTCCTCCTTAGTTCTTTTGAATACTTTTGTTATGTTTCTGTAAGCTATATTGTCTGGTTTCGGGCCTGAATACCAAAAAAAAAAAAAAAAAAAAATTATAGGACCTTAGAGTTAAAAGTTCTTTCTTTGATACACTTCAAACCATCTCCAAACGAAACATATTCAGAACTTGTTAGATCCACCTAGATAAGTAGAACTAAAGACCAAGCACAAATATTTTAAACCCACAACTGCTGGTAGAGTCGGGATTTAGGAAGTCTCATATACATCATATTTAAGAGGAGTAATAACAATATAACATCACGCACATACTAAAAGTTTCTCTCACTTTCCGGAAAGGTGAGAAAATTTCTCTTTACCATACATGAGAATTCAACAGAAAATAAATAAAAAAATAGATTTTACCATTTTACAAAGGATAAAAAAATATTTTTTAATTTTCATCAATTTGGCCCAAGCACTGTGCACAAGCATACCCAACACCGACCAGATCCTCTATTATTCTTTTACATGGTTTGATCTTGCTTTGGAAGAAAACCAAGGGGTGGATGGTGGATCAGCCACCCTGACCTCTTGTGGTGTAAGATCGTGCGGGAGAGTTATGGATGCGGTGCACTATTAAGAAGTCGATTTCCACAAGTGACACGTAAAACGTCTTGGATTTGAAAATGCATTTTAACAAGAATGAAACAATTTTCTTTAGGATTGTCATGGAGTCTAAGGCTCCGTTTGGAAACACAGATTGAAAAGTAGATTTTGGAATAAAGCTGCTTTTTAAGATGATTTTAGACCTTTGACTTTTTTGGATGTTTTTTTTTAATTCAGGAATCAATATTTGGAAAGAATTTAATGTTTGGTAGAAAAAGTTGCTTTTCAATTCAAAAAATCGATTCCGACAAAAAATCGTTCTTTTTGAGATTTTAAAAACACGGATTTCGAGAGAGAAATTAAAAGGAATCCAGCTTTTGATTCCGCCAGAATCTGACCCGTTTGGTTGCGCGTTTGGGCGGAATCCGCTTTTGAAAAAGCGGAATCCGCCCAACGCGGAACCAAACGGACCCTAAGAGCAGGGGAGGACATTCGATTTTGACATGATATCTGGATTAGTGATACTCCATTAAAAGATCAGTTCCCAACTATTTATCATATTTCAAGGCTCAAACAGGGGGCAACGAGCTTATTTTGGAGGAGCGGAGGTGAGTCTGGGCATTGGGCTGTCAAGGTGGTGAGAGGGATGCTTTCATCCGAAAGGGAAGAGTATGAGAAGCTGTTGGAGGTGTTTCAGTTGAGTCGGGCAGTTCCAGGGAACAGTGATGATGCGGTTTGAAAAGCGACGAGCAGATCAGGTTGGAGGGAGCAGCCAATTTTAGCGATCACGGTGGCAAAGCAAAGGGAAGTGTGGGAATGCAAGGCTCCTCCCAATGTTAAGATTTTTTTTATGGATTTTATACCAAACGAAAATTTTAACCAGATGGAGATTGACTAGATGGGTTCTGGGGTTGGAGGTGTTGTGCGCTCTTTGCGGGGAGGAGTCGCGGACTACCTATTTACTTCGTGTCGCTTGGTGAGGTCGGCGTGGGAGTGGATTAAGGTGGCTTCGGGAATGGATGTGGATTTCAGGGACTTGGAGAGCATGTGGGCTGCCGGTCGAAGAATGAAGAGGGTGGGGGATCGGTCGATGAAAGCACCCGCCTTGGTGTGTGCAGTTTGGATCTGTAGGAATCAAGTTATCTTTAGAGGTCAAAGACCGTATATAGTGAAAATATTTGAGAATTAATCAAGGGGCTCATTCGAGAATGATCAAGTGGGGGCAAAGGAGATTTGTTTATAGAATGATAGACCTTTAGTTCCTTAGTGGGTTTACATCTCAATCTATGAGTCCTGATAGATATCTTTTCTACCTGAAAACTATCTTATTTCTTGCTTTACTTTATGTATTTCCTTTAAGCACTTAACCCTTAATATAAAGGCAAACGCTTAACGTTTTTTAAAAAAAATAAAAAATAATAAAAACAGAGCATAACCCAAACATGTTTTTGATAATTTTTCTTCCTTCATTCCATAGTTTCATACAAGTCGTTTTTTTTTATTTCGTGTGATAGTTTCACACTTTTGCCTTCCCTCCCACCATCCAACGCATAAGATGATGATGCATCACATATTTTACAAAGAACTAAAACAGGATCACCTCTATGAATCCTTAATGGATCAATGGTGTGTTGTTACAAGCAATTTTATATACCATTATCATCCAGAAATTTATCAATAAATTTTTTCGTGAATCACGTAGGATTGGACAACGATATATGAAACAGAGATTAAATATTAATATAACTATTTTTTGTTACCACGAGATGAATTGGATCACCTCTATGGATCCCACATACTAAACATTTTTGTCACTTTCAAGAAAAGTGAGAAAATCTGTCATATGAGAATTTAACATAAAATAAAAAAAATAGATTATCACTTTACAAAGACAAAATAAATAAATAAAAAATTTAATTTTCATGAATTTGACTCAATTTCAATGCACTGTGCACAAGCATACCCAGCACAGGATCGGATCCTGTTATTTTTTTACATGATATAATCTTACTTTAATTCCTTTTAAAACATGCCACATATCATCCTATGAATTGGACAGTAAAAGAAAAACTAAGCTATGAAACCAAATTTATTGTATGAGTACACTTTCAATTCCCTTTAAATGCACACAGAACCACAGGAACCACCAAGAGCACAACCCAGACATGTTTTCGATTTTTTTTTCATGCATTACATAGTTCCATAGAAGTCATTTTTCTTGATTTCATGTAAAATTAATTTTCACATGCGTGCATTTAGAGAGAATTATAAATGGGTCGGTTGTTCTCTGTGAATTGTTATGCATTTAAAAAGAATTAAATAGATTTCACCTCATGATACATGACATGTTTTAAGAGAAACTAAAACAAGATCACCTTACAAACATAGACTTCACATTTGATGTTTCCACAAAATCCACCCAAACACCATTCAAAAGGATCAAAGGTTCTTCCCTAGAGAGTCATGAGTACACTTTTAAAATATATATATTTTTAATAAACTCTTACAAGTAAGAGTTCAAAACACTTTTTCAAGGTACAATCGATGACTAGATCACTATAGGTTGCTTCATGAGAGAACCCTAGAGCCAGGTAATCCAAACACCCCTTTTGGAGGACAGTTGGAGACCAAATTCATCAAATCGTGCTCAATTTAGATAAAGGGAGAAATGAAGCACAGTGGAGTCCGCTTGCTCTAAACAATGATGGCCGGGACTAAAAAAACCTTGCCCTGACAATAAAGTTCATTAAAACAAGCCAAGGTCATGGAACATTATATTTTCATGATAGATTTCAGATGAGTATAAACATTCCGAATGACTAAATTCCAAAAAATCTATAAAGCGGTGTAAAGAAAAGCACATCATCATCAGAAATAGAAAGCATTTCTCATTCACGGCTCTCATGAACCGTGTAGGAAGGTGTCCTAAGATTAAATCTTCCACATTTCATCACTTGATGATCAGTTTCGCAAACACAACAAAAAAGACACAAAGAACTTAATCAAAACTGACGCAACAGATTCAGAAGCAATGAAAGTAAAAACACATCACAGGGTAACTCAGATCAAGTGTTGGATTTTCAATATATTACTTCATCACCATCTGCTCTAACAAAAACAAAAGAAAAAATCAAAAACAATTTTGAAAAGAGAGGACAGAAATTATGATCAACTCAGTCATGGCGTTAAGTTATATTGGTTCGATTCCGCCAGCGATTGTCCTCAAACATCTTTTCAGAAGAGGGAGCTTTCTTATCCTCATCGTTGATTTAGATAAAAAAAAACACTTTCAATCGATCAAAAACCCAAAACAGAGAATCAAAACTCTAACAATGAAAGAAACGAAAGAAAAAACAGAGATCGCTCAGTTCAGCGGGATAGTCGCCATGCAGATCCCCATCTCTACAAAGAAGAGGGGACATGCGATACGGTCTGTTGAGCTTGAAAATTCTGAATCATCACCGCAATCTTTGATGACAAATATAAAAAAGAAATCGCATACGAAATAAAAACCTGAATCTGTGCCGATCGGGCACTCTTGATAGAACCCCCCCTAACCCTAGACGGGAGCGTTTGTTGATTTGGGTGAGGGGATCCCTTGACGCGGTATTTATAGGGTTTAATTTTAGGGCTTTTGATGAGGGTGGGAGTTTCGTCCGTCTGATGGCAGGTCCTCGATCGGACGGATGTGATGAATGCGATGTGTTTCTCATTAGAGATGTTTGTATTTTAGATCGTAAAATGACCGAGTCAAACACTTTCTTTTTCTTCTAACAAAATGGCATATTATAATATACATTATTAGATAGAAAAGTCCACTAAAATCAGCCCACAGACTATGTGAATCATTTTTTTTTAGGTGTCCAACCCTTCTTACATTGTAATATATACAATGTTATATATGTGCTTTGTTAAAAATTCAATAAAACATACACAATGTATGCGTCTCGTTGCATCTTCTTTTATACTTGTTAAAAATGATTTTATTCAACTCATAAATGAAATAATTTATAGTTTTTATCAAAAATATATATCTCATTAGATGATATTTATTATTTAAAAAAAATAAAAACATGTGTAGTTAACATCTTGAACTGTAAAAAAAGCTTGATTGTAACATCTTTCTTTTTCATTTTCAAACCTAATCGCATAAATGCGATTTCATTTATCGAGATATACTTCGATGGTGTCATACAATCACATTAATAAGCTATATGTCTCTTTAAAAAAATTCACACTTTTTCATAAAATAAATTCATGTAGTTCATTGGAACACATACATCATCTTTTATAAAACTAAATGATATTATGGCATACTTTTGAGGTATCATATTTTAGAAAAAATTAAAACATGTGCAAACTAAAATTTAGATTAAAATAAAGATTATACGCAATATCTTTCTATTTGAAAAATGTCCATTTTTTGAAACTCAAAAGTGGCCTAAACTGGGTTCTAAACAAATCTAAATTTGAAAGGGTGGCTCTATATGAGTATCTCAATTCTGTAAGCGCTGGTTTGGTAAGGAGATAAGACTTAGGGCTGCAACTTGGGTCGGGTCCAATCCGAACCTGACAGGTTGAACCTGATTTGTATGTGGGTTGGGTTGTCAAAATCGGGTTCGGGTTGGTGGGTTCGGGTCGATTGAAAAATCGGGTTGGGTTCGGGTTGGTATTCCAGGCAACCCGGCCCAACCCGAACCCAAACTTAATATCTAATATGAAATATAATATGGACCGTTGATTTTCGTTTGTGAATCTCCACCATTCATTACTTTACACAAACCTAATCTATCTTTCTCATCTGCTTAACTTGACATCTTAGCTTGAAACCTCCTCTGCTTAAGATGTATATGCGTGACATCCTACATGAGGTCTTGTTTGTAATTACTTGGGTTTTCTCCCTCCTATTAATGCGAGTGCGGAAACTTACCATCTTTTCAAAAAAAATATATATATCTTTCTCACAAACCCAGCTGCAACATTCAAATTCAACCTGCCTCTTCTCTCTTTCTTTCTCTTCCAACCAAATCCAGCCACACCATGGTTATCATTCTTCCTCTTCCAGGCTCCAGCCACATCTATCCGCAACAAAATGCAATACATGCATGTCTCTCATTAACATGGAATACATATGGGTCTCTCTCTCTCTCTCTCATGTTTGGATGGAAAAATTATGAGTTTTGTTGTTTGATTTTTTTGTTTTGGTATTTAATGTATTATATTTTTCAGATTGTTTGGTTTGGGATCACTATATGTAAATAAATGTATGATTTCTTTTTTACAAATATGATTTTTTGTTTTTTTTAACCAAATTCGGGTTCTTCGGGTTGGATTCAAGTTGGGTGTTTTTACCACAGGTTGGGTTCGGGTTAGGGTTGAGTGTTTTGAATTTCGGGTTGGGTTCAGGTTAGGGTTGAGTGTTTTAAATTTCGGGTTGGGTTCGGATTGGGGTCAACCCGAATTCAACCCGCTCGAGTTGCACTCCTAGATAAGGGTGAGATAAAGAGTAACTACATGGATAAGTGAGTGGAAAGATAACTTATCCCGGTTTGATGTAAAAAATAATCAGGATAAACAATGGATAATTATCTTAATTTAAAAATAAAAATAAAGATATTTTATTTCACTTAAAAGCTGAGAATACATTTAGGGGGCGGATATTCTCACCACCCTGGTTATGTTAAACACCACCCTTTATTTACAATATTGTCATCCGTGCATAACTCCAAAAAATGCATTAAGGGCACCACCCTCCCCTTCTCACCACCCCAAATAATTGGTTAGGTCAATCCCACCATCTCAAGTAATTGGCATAAGTTAGATACATGAAATGTCTCCATAATTATATTTCCTAGACAATGGCATTGTCGATAAAACAGAAAAAAAATTCGTAGATTTTGGAATGAGTTAGACACATAGGGTGTCTACATAATTATATTTCTTAAACAATTCCTATGTCGATAGACACATAAAAAAACTTGTAGGTTCTGGAATGCGTTAGACATATGGGATGTCTACATAATTATATTTAATAGACAATAGCCACGTCGATGAAAACAGAAAAAAGTGTAAGTTCTGGAATAAGTTAAACACATAGGGTGTCTACATAATTATATTTCATAGACAATTCATATGTCGATGGACACATAAAAGTCCCGTAGGTTGTGGAATACGTTAGACACCAGGGATGTCTACATAATTATATTTCCTAGACAATGACTCTGTCGATGGAAACAGAAGAAAAAAAACCTGTAGGTTTTTGAATGAGTTAGACACATAGAGTGTCTACATAATTATATTTTCTAGACAATATTCATGTCAATGGAAACAGAAAAAACTCTGTAGGTTCTGGAATGAGTTATAATTGTGTGTTTAACTACACCATTTTCAATGGTTGTAATAATTGGAGACGGTTACTGTCGAACACATAAATGTATGAAAGTTTTAATATTTTTTCAGAAAGGTTAGACACATCGTGTGTCGAGTATATGTGTATTGTTAAATAGTTTATAAAACACATTCACATTAATTAACATATTCACCCCTAAAATATTATGAGGTTCTACCAAACACAATCAAATCATAATACAATCATGTGTTAAAACCTAAACAACTTCATTTAAACTTCCGTTTCGATATACATAATACAATTTAAAACCACAAAACACATAAAAGATTATTCAACACCAATTGTTGGTGGGCACTGAAATTTATAACACAAAAAAATTGAAAAGTTTATTCTAACATGGACCAACTAATTCATCCATGTCGATTGTGCATTTGCTTTGACATACATCGCATAGATGTTGGGTCATGAAGTGGTATTCCATCTTGCAAATAATGTATCTTGTGTTGAATTACTCTCTGTGTAGCCTTGATAGTTATCCCCTGTCTCGAACTGTGGTTCATCATCTGAAACCATGTCATGTACTCTGAAATCACATCCAAAGGTGTACGTACTAGTTCGCCATGTCAACAATACTCTTCTCTAAGGAAAAAAAAAAGGGATTCATCAATGCCACCAACATACAAACAATGAAAATTTGACTAATGCGTAGTATTTAATTCAATGAGTTACTAAAATGCATTCACAATGCTACCTTTCAATTCTAAACCATTCAAATCCATCCAACACACTTCATTTCTCTCAAAAATACCTTAACTTTCTCTAAATTATTTTTACTAGATTGATTGGAGCATAAATAAATTAGTTTTACATTATTGTTTAAATGTAGTTTTTAACAATATGTATTGAACCATTTTATAATTTCATGTCAATGTCAGTATACTAATTCATCTCACGAGTATGTTTAACGTGTCAACAATAATCTATATAATTATATTTCTTAGACAATGTCCATGTTGATGGGAACAAAAAAAAATTGTAGGTTCTGAAATGTGTTAGACACATGGAGTGTCTACATAATTATATTTGTTAGACAATGACCCTGTCGACAAAACAGAAAAAAAAACTGTAGGTTCTGGAATGAGTTGTAGTTATGTGTTTGACTATACCAATGTCAATGATTGTAGTAATTGGAGACGGTTACCATCGAATACATAAATGTATGAAGCTTTAATGTTATTTTCTGAAATGATAGACACATCGTGTGCCGAGTATATGTGTATTGTTAGACAATTTGTGTGTCGATTCCTGCATAAATCAAGTTTTCTCATGAAATATAAGAAGAAAAAAAGTCACAAATTCAACAAGAGTTACTTATCCACACTTAGATCTCTTCAATTAATCCACTGATAAACATTGATAAACACTCAAAGTCATACTTGCAAAGAAAATCATCTAACATTTGATCAAAACCAACATTCAAAGCACCGGCAGACGTCCAATACAAAGCGGAGGTGGATGTCGACGGAGGTCGGTATCTACTCTTGCACCGGCGAATGTCGACGACGAAGCCGATGAGGCTTTTAACGGAAGTTGGGATCCATTCTTGCACCGATGGATGTTGAGGATGAAGCGGAAGTGGATGTCGATGGAGGTCGAGATCCGCTCTTGCACCGATGGATGTTGACGACGAAGCGGAAGCGGACAGGGAGGGGGAGGGTGGAATGAGAAGAGAGAAGGGAAATTAAAAAATAGAGAAGAAAGATGCATGTTTTAAAAAATGTGAAGGTGGTGAGCTTTGAGTCTTTGTTAAGATATTTTTATAAATGTCATGTGGGATTTTGGTTTTAGGACAGTCGACCGTCAAATGGTTTGTGGGATTACTGATGTTCAATTAAATTTATATATGTGTTTTTTGTTTATTTGTTGGTGTTATTAGTCAAATGGTGTGTGGGGATAGACGTACCCTTCTTAAAAAATACGAGTCTTGTTTGTGAGCCCTCTCTGTTTTGAACATCTTTAAGGGGCCGTTTGGTTCAGTGGAATGCTGATTTTAAATATTGATTCATAAGTGCAGATTATATAAGTTCTGATAAGTTTTAATCAGTTAAAAAAAATTGTTTGGTTCAGCGAAAATTATAAGCACCTATGAAGATAAGTATGTTTGGTTCACCACTTAACAGTAGTACTTATACAATGGTATTTTAGTCCATTAAACTCCATCTATCTCAAAATCCTCACTCCCTGAGCTTTTCTAAAATCTTACAACTAAATGGCCATACCCATTAACCCAATCCTCACAAAGCCATAAATAATTAATGATTTTAATTTACATTTAATGTTGAATGTTGTCAAATATGTCTTAGGTTGTCTTTTAAAAAAATATTCGGTTCGATACTTTTAAGGTCGAAGGTTGTAAATGAAAGTTGACAAAGATTATGTCGAAGGTTATAAAGGAAGGTTGACAGAGCTACTGTCAAAGCTTGTAAAGATAGATTGATAGGGAGACTGTCGGAGGTTGTAAAAAAAAGTTGACAGGGTGATTGTCGGATTTGTTAAATAAAGGTTGACAGACTAACTGTCGATTGTTCTAAAGAAAGGCTGACAGGTCAACCGTCGAATGGTTGGTGAGAATAGTGATGTTCAAATTAAATTTATAAATGGTTTTTTTATTTTTTTTTATTGGTGTTATTAGGCAAATGGTTGGTGGGAGTAGACGTGCCCTTTCAAGAATAGTGTTTCCAGGATTTAATTCTTTGACCTCTTTCACAAAGGTGGGAGGTGTTTGTCTATTTAACTAAAGCTTTGTCTGTATAGGGCTAGCTTGACGAGGGTTAAGGTTTTGAGGATAAGTATCTTGATTTTAGATGATAAAAAGTTCATTAATTTTGTTCATATTTATATTTGTCAAATTGAGATAAAAAGTGAGGATAAATGTATGGGGGTTAAAGATGCTCTTAGAAAAACAAATATGCTAAAAAAAAATCACAACATGAGTATAGGAAAACAAAAAAATATCAAAATACTTCAAGCAACACATATCAAAATGGTGGTCGACGACTTCAAACCAATCAACTGTGTGTTTGTGCTTATGGAAAAAAACCTATACCAGCAAGCAACACACACTTAACAATTCTGAATTTATATACACAATTATTAAAAAGCAGCCTGAATTAATAAATCAAACTCTCTTTTTCTTCAACCTTTGTAGATCGGGCATCCATACAAACCCTTCAAAATCTCAACTTTCAAACACCAAAACCCTCCCTTTTTCAAAATCAAACCAGAATCCCATAAAAGGAAAAGAGCAAACGAGATCTGTCTATTGCAAAAATTTGAGAACACTGGGTATCGGTTTCCAAGGCGATGAGGAGGGCCTGGTGCGGTGGATGGTGGTGGTGGAGGTCGATTTGGCTAGGAGATCCGAAGAGGAGAGATGGTGAAGGAGAGAGACAGTCGCTGTGGTGGTGGTGGTGGTGATTTGCTGAGGAGACAAAGGTGTGCATGCGATCTACTGAGGAGATCAGAGTCATCAGACAAGGAGAGATGGTGCAAAGAGAGGGGCGGAGGTCTATTAGGTGAGAAGACTAGGGTTTCGAGTTTCCTGGATCAGCGCAGAGAAATGAGGAGAGAGAAGAGTGTTTGGTTGAAAGATGGCTTAAGTACCCTATGTAAATACAAAAAATAGACAGGGGCATTATGGTCTTTTCATAACATGGACGAATGGCTGAACACGATTGCCATATATTTAAGTGAGGCATAGTGGGCTGAAAAAATATTGCCAAAAAAGACTGAATGAGGTACAATAATGAGAAACTTATTTGACATCCAATCCAAACATAATTAAAACTGATTTTCAGCTTTAAGCCGAATAAGCACTGATTTTAAGTGCAGCCAAACAACCCCCTTATTTGAAAGCACCAACTATTTAAACCCTTCATGAGATTAATTAGTAACCTTAACCTCTCTTATACCCCTCGCGCTTGAACATTCATCCGCGCCAGGTGTTCTTCACCCCGAAGCCTCCGTCGCCGCCTGGTCTCCGATCTCCGCCTGATTTTGATAATCAGAGAAGTGGTTGAATTATAGCAACAACGATTCAGAGTGAGTTTCCTTCCGTCATTTCTTGACAATCAGTGTTGAAATTAGGGTTTTAGATTAATGATTCTTGTTCGAGCTCTCTGGACTGTTCAATAATGAAATCTTATGAGAAATATCTGTGGATCAATTTTTTTTTCTTTTCTTGTCATCCGGAGCTTCTTTGATGCGTTTGATATTTTATATCGGTTCCGTGTATTAAGAACACTTTGTATCTGGTTTTTGAGATGTATCTGGCCACATATAAATTGTTCTAGAGATGTGTTGCCCAGGATTGCTTGTCTGCACCGAATAGTTTCTTCTTGTGTTGTAGGTGCTGTTTGATGGTTGATGTGTTCTCAAATTATGAAAATCAAACTTGATTTTACACCTCCGGCTGGTGTAAATGCAGTCTGTTTTATTTATTTATATATTTAATTATTTTTAATTTTTGTTGATGTTATTCGCTGACCTTTTGTTTTCGGGGTTGAGAGGGTTAATCTGCTGTTTTCGTGAATATTAAGTATTTACTTCTTTTCTAATCTTATTTTCGGAATTTCTTTAATTCATACTGCGTCTTTTTTTTTGAGTTGGGGTTTTATTGGATGGGGTTTTTTTTTATTTGTGTAAATTGTGAGACTTTGGTGAATTTTAGAAGATTTTTGTTGGTTTTTTCAGCTTATCTCTTTGATTTTTGGTTTTTAGTTGCTGTTTATAATCCTGATACATTTTTAGAAAGAGAGAGATTTCAAAGTCTAAATCATTGAGTGTATAATGTTAACTATTATGAATTTATGCATGTGTTATTGATGTTTATGATCTTGTTCTACTAATGACTACTGTGGTGACATAGTATTTTTATTTATTCAACTCTTCAAATGTCTCACAATGATAGACCCTTAATTTCATGATTTGTATGTTGTTTTGAGTACATAAGGATGATAAGGGTTTACTTGATTAGCTCTTGAAACAAAATACAATTATAGGAAATATTAATGCCAATTGTCAAAGTAGCACAGATTATGCTTAAATATCTGAATTGTGAATGCTTGTTGACCCGTTCATAAGGAATTGGTTATCAACTTTTTATATAATGTTAATATTTTGATCTGTTGCATATTTGTTGCATGTTATAGTTTTTTGTGTATTACAAATTTACTAAGGCTCCATTTGGGTGGATTATGCGGTTCAATCGCCAAACGCTGATCCAACCGTATTTTTTTTTCAATGTTGCGTTTGTCGTGTTTTCTGCGATCACCATTTTATTTTTCTCGCGTTTGAGAAGTTGCTGAAACAATGCTTTTCAAAAGCAAGTCAGATTTTCAAAATTTCACCCTCCCCACCGCGATTCCGAACGAGCCTAATTACGACAAATGGGATGTTTCTATAAAGGATAAGAATTTTTTTTTTGAAAATGCAAATACATGCAAATGTATTCTTTTATATTTAAAATGTTCCCCGCTTGTTAATTAATCCCTAGTCGGTCAACCACCCAACTAGCGTAGTTTACAACATTGCCTAAAAGTATTAAAAGAATTGGTAGAATTCATTTTTTGCAGTACCAACATGTTTAATTTTTTTTTTGAAAGTTATAAATTTGTCTGATGAAATACATACTTAAAAAAGTAAAGTATATGTTCAAATGAATTAAATGCATACTTTCTTGCAATTTCCTAATGGAGATATACTGTATACTCGCCAAAAGGAATATATGCCCTGTTAAAGATTTCATATGTTAGGTTAGGGCCACAAGAATGACTTAGTATATCAGGGTCCTTAGTAATTCTTAATCAGCATTTAGATTAGGCACCGTTTGGATACAATCATACAATTATTACAAACTAGTTTTTATTAAAATTTTAATTAGTTTGAAGTTTGATTCATTTTGTTCCTCCCTTTCAGTGCTCCCTCTGCCGTCGGTGTGGTTTCCATAAAACCCTAATCGATTTCTCTGTCACAATCAAATCATTGCGACTTTCGCGATCTCTCAAATCCTTGCACACAGGAACAGAGCTCTTCGTGTCGTCTCGCCAATGGAGGCCGCTCTGGTCAGGAAATTCCAGCAGAAGTACAGAAGGGTCAAGGACCAGATGGAGAGATGGGAAGGTCTCCAATCGTGGCTCCTCTCCCAATTCAACAACGCCGCCTCCATCTTTGAGAGTTTTCAGGTTTCTCTCCTCCCTCTCTGTATTGATTTCACTTATTTGATGTGATTTTCATTGATTTAGGGTATCTGGAGTTCACTAGGTAATTGGAGACATCAACAATTATGGGGTGTTGAAGAGTGTCGCTGGGACGATGGAGGCCGTGATGGCAAAACGGATGCAATCCTTGGAAAGGATACTCTCTTCCATGAAACAAACAATGTGAGTTTTCATGGTTTATTGTTTTGATATTAAACGTAGTAATCATGGAATATACTCTGGTATTGTTTGAGCTGCTTATTTTTTCTTCTTGGGTGAACCTTTGCTAGCAAATATGAAGGCTGCGATGCAATACAACTGCAAAGTGTTTGGTAGCACTGTATGGCCTGTTTTATGAAATATAGTTTGTGGAGTATGATTAATCTGGCATGTTGCTATGGTTTGGCATCTGTTCTGTTTTCTTGTGATTCACTTTATGGGTTGAGATACATGAGCTCTCAATTTTTTTTATTTATCCAGCCGTGCATGAGAGAATCATGGTATCAGCTTGTTTATTGGGAAACTATTCTCTTATTTCAGGACTTGGGCCCATAACTTAATGGTTGACAACTGAATATGCAACCATTAGGTCTTGGGTTCAAGTCCTTTTGCTTACCAAAGAAAGAAAGAAAAAAAATCACATTTCGGGGCATACCACTTTGTATACCTGTTTTCATTGTTATGCTTATAGAAAAAAAAAATCATTTTTAGATTCATGATGTCCGTAATTTTGAGTTCTCTAATAAATTATCTGAGGCCAAATACGGGAATCATGAGCAAGGGCATTGTGTTTGAGTTAAGCTTCCTCATATATTATCTTCTCACCATCCGAATAAAGATAATTCTCATTCCTCCATCTTGAACATGTTCTATATGCATCATCATTATTATATCTGATTATCTAGATATATGTCAGTTTTCTAAAAGTGCATATTGAGTGTGATCTTCCTTTTTTTGTGATGAGGAGCCCTAACATTAGTCAGAAAAAAACCCATTGGTCAGAATCACCCACAAAACTCATGCTTCAGGTAATTAGAACTCGAGATCTATGGGGAACAAACCCATGGTTCTAGCCAAAGAGCCAACTCTGTGTGTGTTTTGATCTTTTATAGTATAGATTAAACAGTTCCACAATCTAATTTTGATAATTGTACTTTTATGAATGACATGCATTTTTATGAAATTTTTTAAATCATATTTGAAGGATGTGGTGCATGCTTAGTTGAGCACACTTATTTTTAAAATCGGTGTTTTCAGATTGTTTTCATTCGAGTTTAATGAGCTTCATACAAAATTCTTCTTTTCCTTTATTTTAAAATTCAGGACTGAGTTCCATGGAATTGTTATATGTTTTGAGAAGCTTTTACGAGATGGCAACCAATTGTTGAAGGGAGGAACAACTCTGAGTGACCGACAGATGCAATTACGAATTGGACTGCTACCAAGCCTCACCTATTGCTTGGAGGGGCTTAAGAACATCTATGAAATGCACCATTCTGAGTAATCCTAAATCATGGCATCTTTTTCTGTATTAGTTTTCCCATTAATATTCTTTCCTTGGGTATATTATTATTAAAGATCTATCACTCTATCTTGGATGTTGTACCCTTTTGTGTTCTGTTCATTACTTTAAGCATGCAGTGCAGTACACACAAGAAAATATAACTTTTAACTGTTTTACAAGTAGCATTAGGACTCAACTTCAAACTCTAGCCACATGCATATTTTGACTCGATTATTCTTGATATGCATTGAATGTCATGGGCATGCCATTATATTTGCATTTACTCAGAGTTTGACCCTTATTCCCATCTATAAAAGTAACCATTGGAGTTCATTCTGCCAAAGAGTTAAAGTTTTATAGTTATACATATTTTAGCCTGACCCTTGTGATGGAGAGGCATTCAGACAATTTGGAAGACAATTAGTTTATCTTGCATGCAGCTGTAATATTGGATTCTGGAAGAAGTGGCTGCTTCATATCCATAATGAGAAAGACATTTAAGCAAAGACATGAAACATCATCATTAGCTTTTGACAAATTCTTAAGACAGTTCTTGGTTCCCAAATGAAATTCCTTGAAATTATATTGGCAGCTTAAATGTTTTTATTTTTTTTGTGTATTTGAGCCATTTATGCATGCTACATGCATGCATCTGTCCATTGTTCCTCTCAATCCTGTTGAAATAATATTGGAAATATTTGTGGGATGCATCCAGATAATACATTAATTTGGTTAGACTGTAGAGCTGCCATCTGCCATCCATGTTTGGTCTACAGGTGATCATTCTCAAGTAATCATGTTGTGTTCCTTGTAATCCTAACTGGTCATGTTTTTTTATGCTTATTTGGATTTCAGGCACTCTCTTAAATCATCAGTAATCTCTGCATTGACATGGAAAAGCAGGTCAGTTCAACTTATATAGGTTTCTGAAAGTTTCCAGTTCTGAAAAACGTCACATTCCCTTCTAGCATAGGCTGCACCTTTGTAGAAGAAATGTGAAAGGAAAGATCACATCGCTGCTTTTTCTCCAAGGCCATATTTTATTTTTCTGTTCTGTACACTATCTTTTTGAACCATTGTTTTACAACATTCATCAACTGCTAGACCTTGCATGCAGTCAATCTCTCTTAATATTTATATCAGCGGAATCATATGGTCATGCATTAGTAATAAGCAATGAATATCCAACATCAACAGAACATAGATAATCATATTTTATGTCTTCTCTTCTGTGTGTATTTTGTTTGAACTTGCATATGGTCATGCATTAGTAATAAGCAATGAATATCCAACATCAACAGAACATAGATAATCATATTTTATGTCTTCTCTTCTGTGTATATTTTGTTTAAAGCATTCATCAACTGTTAGACCTTGCAAGCAATTAATCAATCTCTAGTAATATTAATATCAGTGAAACCAAAGCATATATTCTGTCTACCCATTAGAATAATCTGCATCTTCCCCAATAGCACAACATTGTAGAGCATTTTATAGACAGAGGCTATTTTATGCCTTGATCATATGTTGTTCTCTTATTTCTGTTTAATGCATATTGTTAAATCATTTGCTTGATCATTGTGTCAGTTCATGTGTATTAATCTTCCATCTATTTATCTGATATCTGTGTTGACATTTTGCAATGCAGTTCCAGTGACATTGCTGCACTTCGGCAACTTTTAACTGATCAACCTAACATACCTAAAGATGAAGGTATCAAATAGATGCATGTTAATCTGACAATGAAAAAAAAAAGGCAAACTTTTTTTTTATCAAGATGGATTTCAGACATCAATCTTTCTTAAATCCTTTGTGCAGTGCAACAAATTTTTAATATCATTTTCGCTGAAGAGATGTGATGATCCTCCTCAATTGTCGAAATGTGAGTGAGGAATGATACATGATATCTTTGCAATCCCATCTGAAACTGAGACCCGAGTTGTGGAGAAGAGGCTGACCGGACGAAGATCCCTGGATCGGCGTTCTATGGCGTAATGGAGGTGTGTATTGTCTGATATAATGATTTAAGCACAATTTTTGTTTGAGAAGGTTTAGATATTGTGTATACCACAAAATCACGCTTTACCGCTAACCCCAGCTGTGGTCCTGGTCCAGTCTGTTGGCCGACCTGTGGCTGATGCCCTGGCGCCCCGCAGGCGCTACCGAATCCAGACTCTTTACCTTTGGAGAAGTGTAATGGGAGTGATGGGAAACGATCAAGGAAGATGTTATATCTAGTCATTATTGAAGTCACTTTTGCAGATTGAGCATATTTTGAATTTTTTTTTTTGAAGTATATAATTGTCAAATGAAGTACATAGTTTCATAAAAATTGAAATACATACTTGAATGTATTGAATGCATACATTTTTGGTTTTGTTTTTCATAATGCTGACATGGTAATGTAAGGATATTACATTAGAAATTTCATATATCGTGTTAAGTGACATGTTGTATGATTATGACCCAAGAATATCCACTTACTCATCTTAAAATATATTGAAATACCCTCAAGATTTTTTAGTTCATTTATATGTGATGTAATATATAATGTTATATATGCACAAATGGTATAATAATTTTTATAATAATGATTTAATAAATTATTTTATGATTTAAAATAAAATATAAAAGAGATATGTTACAATTAAAAATGAGTGTTTTTGCATATCTATCATTTCATCAATTTTATATTGTAAAAATATCTCATTTAAAACTTTAAAACCAACAATATTGCTCGAATGGATAAAAAAAACGTTTATATACAATTTAAATCATTTAGACTGAGGGTTACATTTTTATCCTTTAATATAAGATCAAATAAAGGTAAAATTGAAAATTGAAAAAGATAGATTTGATGAATATCTTATCTTATCCACTAAAATATTAAAATATGTTTTTTTCATTTTTACCTTTTAATACAAAATCAAATATCATAAATAAATAAGGATAAAATTGAAAAATAAAAATTTTACACACATAGAAACAAACATGAAAACTTTAACACTTTTGATTAGAATAATAGATAGAATAAATAGCGATGAGTAGATAGATAAGCTGAAATTAGTTATATAACTGGCATATATTTAAATCAGTGAATTGGACCAAACTTCAAAAGTCTTGATTTTAAGGCGTTATATGCAATCCTGATATGCAAACCCGTCCTTATGTGATGTCTCAAAAATATGCCGAAGAAACATGCAATTTTTCATTGGGGTTCAAATAATTCATTGTATTATATACTTCATGTGCATTATATATTACATTTTTATTAATGCATTAATTAAAGTGTATACCTTATATACAAAATTAGAGCATTAAAGCATGTAAAAACTGTATGTGGAGTTGAACACGGGATTAACCCTAACATTCTCCTTAATTTTAACTATTGAATCAATCAACCCATGTAACTGATTTCAGTCGTTCTGATGATGGAATTCTTTGGTCCCCGATGCTGGGCTGGCCTGTTACCCCGAGTTGTTCTATACAAAAATGGGCCCATGTAAAATTCATTGTCATTACATAAAGGAAAAGTATCCATAACACATATTTATATACCTCGTTACACATTCAGTGAAGCATATACCCTGTTAGATGATGTATATACCTCACTAAATTTTTTTTTACACTTACTAAAAATGGATCCATTCAACTCGAAATGGAGCGAGATACACTTTTTATCAAAGCATGTACCTCATTACTTAATGTTTACTATTTAAAAAAAAATAAAAACATGTGAGGTCTGAGTTTTGGTTGGTGAATGCAACTGAGTGTATCATTTTCCAAAGTAAAATGATATGTCCAGCTTAGGTCTGTCAACGAGTCCACCCGAACCTAATTTGAATCCAACTCGATAAGGTGTAAATATCCGATCGGAAGGACCCAACAATCAAAACGGGTATGGTCTGGGTCCACCCTGACCCGATCTTGTGGACCCGATTAACCCAACCCAAATACCATGATGTGATTTTTTTTATTTATGATCCAACCCAACACTCATGATTTCACCCAACATTTATAACTAAATATTGAATAATCATTTAAAATTTTAAGTATTTGAAATATTTTTATAACTTTCTGACTTCACATAAAATATAATAATCCAAATCATATTACAAATGTTCTCTCAAATATTAAAAAATCAAAATAGTGAATAATTATTTATAATACAATAGACTCTATTAAAAAGAAAAAAAATGAAGCCATTGTAGACTCTTAAAAAGTTCTTTGACCTCTCTTTGTATGGCCTAGGTCTGTTAATGGGTCGACCCGACCTGACCTGATCCAAGACTCGATATGGACTTGACCCCCGAAGAACCCGACAATCAATCAGCCTAGTCCAGCCCATCAAAAGTCCATATCATTTTTTTTCTTAAAATCATACATCTTTTTATTGAATTACATAATGGTATAAGATATGAAATATATACTGAAATATAATAATATATTTTTTTCACTTTGAAAAATGATTTTTTTGTGTTATATATCATAATAGAACCTCATAAACTATAATAACACAGTATATAATGCATTATCAAAACGTATGAGGCTGCATACGGGAATGCAAAATGGACTGAGTTTATCAACGCACCTACTTAAATTAATTTTGAAACTCCCTTTTATTTTTTTAATAAAACATGTATATTTATATTTAAAAAAAGCATATATCCTAATGAATTTTAGATATCTTATTACGTCAAAAAACAAAAATTAGAAATTACATGTTTGTTTGACAAACAACATATCATGATTAAATCAAACCTCCTCTTAATAGGATCTCTATCTACCCCCTTATTAATAAGGAGATCTGAGTTCGAATCTTGTTGCCACTTAATAAGAAAAGAATTGATCAGAAAAAATATTTATCAATAAAAAAACATATCATGATTAAAAGAAATAGAACCATAAAAAGAAAAAAAACATTACACTTTTTAAAACTGGTTTGGCTGTTTGTTTAATTTGCACAACTCTTATGAGTTTTTTTGAGTTTTCAATTGTCCAATTAGAGGGATGTGCAAACCGATTTAAGGGGTGCAAATAAAGTCACCTGAATTTTTAAGAGCCACACCCAGCCCACTTTAGCTACTGATATCCAAGTCTTCCCATTCAATACAGAGATGTTCCATTTCAAGCAACAGAAAGTCATAAACCAAAAGCTGCCATCTATATACACAACATCCAAAAATACAAGAAGAGAACAACCCAGAAACACACAACATTGAGTTAATGTTTGTGCCCCAAAATAAAAAAAAAAAAAGAAAAAAAAAACACTAAGAACAAAACATCAAAAATTTTCCAACAAACTCACACAGATCTCACTCACTCAAACAGCTAGTTGTCTCTGTTGTTTCTGATGTGTGTTGGCCTCCTCTTCCAACAACAACAAACAATGTGTCACCTTCAGAGGCTTCTCCACTGTCACCATCTCCCTTTGAAGGAAGGCACAGTAGGAGTGGAAGGTGTCAGGAGTCATGTTAAGATGGAAGCTCAGCCCAAACAGGAAGTCCAACTCCAAGAAGTTCATCTCTGCTGTGCTGATCCCTCCCACCTTCGCGTAGTATGCATTGTTGTAGTATCTGTTGTTTTCCAACATTTGTTTGTTAAAAATTAGATTCACCAGATCTGTCATGAAGTGAGTGAGATCTAAAAAGCACAAGTGAATGTGTGAAAATTCATCAATCGAACTGAACGTACAATTCTTAATTTGAAGAGCACCATTTATTAAGTTGAACTCAACATAAATATTATAATCAAACTATACATCTCATGAAACGAAGACGACATTGAAAAGAACTTTTTTTGTAGTGTTAGATTGAATTGAACAACTTTTGTATCTAATTGAAATATATTGAAGTAAACTAAGCTCATGTAAACATTAAACTAAACCCGACAATTCATGAATCATACAAAATTCTCAGGATTGGTTTAGTAAGGAGATAAGTGGTGGATAAAGGGATAAATGTGAGGATAAGTAGAGGGAAAACAACTTATCCCATTTGTATAAAAAAAATAATCGCGATAGGATATAGACAATTATCCTGATTTTGAAAAGAAAATGAGAATTATTTGTTATACTTGAAAGATGAAATAACATTTATCTCTATTTTTTATTTATAAATATGAATAAAGATAAAATTAATGAACAAATTATCCTCTAAAATTAAGATTCCACGTGCTAAGCACCGGAGATGTCCATGTGTTAATCCTCGTATTTTTGTAATGCTAATCATCATAATTATTATAATTTTTAAGTGGTGTCACGTTGATCAATCATTAATGAAGCTAAAGATCCAGTTTAACCATAAAGCCTATAAAAAACCAAAGCATGCATGGAAATTAAAAAGAAATAAAACATGTTCTGGACAACTTTCAGTCTTTCTAATCGTACTTGCTGGAAAGCCTAATAAATCCTTATGTTTATTCCAGTGGACTCATATGCCAATATCATTATTGGATCTGTGTTTTATATTCTCTTCAATAAAATCTTATGGTACAGCACACAGCAGCATTGCAACCTTTGTCATGTCTAGAATACCAGCTGTCGATGAGCATGAAATTTGCCTCTACATTGAATTTCCTAAAACACCCTTATCACAAATATCAAAATAAAAACACCACATGGGCATTATTGCCAAATAGACTCCTCCAAATCTGCCACCCCATGGAAATTTCAAAAAAGCCCCTCACCCACAAATTGTTTTAAAAGAGTAATTAGTAAAGTAATTAGTATTTTTTTAACTTAAATTTCAATCTACACACACGTTAATTAAATAAGGTGTTCACAAAATGAAGCATATACAACATTAAATCGTATCGAAATGTATACCTCGTTCACTATTGAGGCTAAAAAAGACTTTAAGATCAGTTTGTAACTAATTTAAAAAGAGAATTGTTCTTTTCCAGTAATTCAATTTCAGTAATTATTCATAAAAGAACACGTGAATAGAGGAATCCAAATACAGAATGAGAATGAGAGTCCGGATCCAGTTAGGACTAGTTTTGGTTAGTTCGATCATTATTGAACTGCACAGCCTATGAATCGAACTACACAATCTATTAATCGAACTACACAGTCAATTGGTGAATACAAGTGTTACTCTCCTATTGGATACTAGATAGTCTTGAATGGATCTAATAGGAAAGTGACACATGTACCAAACAATTAGCTGCACAGTTTGATTCATATGCTTTGTAGTTCGCTACCGATCGGACTAACCAAAATCAAACCATGAGAATGTACCCAAACTCCACCCCCCCCGCAGACCCAATCATGTCCAAAGCTTCCCCAACTCAAAATTAGTTGGCGAATCTGACTAAATGAACCAAACGCAATCCTCGCAAGCAATCCAAAAAAAAGCTTTCTTTTACTTACAAGAAAACACATAGATGCAAATCCCACCAAAAAAAAAAAAAAAAAACCCAAAATTGAATCAAATCAAAATCAAACCAAGCAAAAGCAGGATTCCGAGATCTGGGTCACCCCCAATTCCACAAAAACCCAATCGAAGAATTCAAAATGGGGGATCAGACTTACATGTCGTCCATGAATTTGGCGGCGACGAGAACGCTCGTGATGAGCAACCTGTGAACGTTGAACGGGTCGATCGGAAGCTGAGGTTGTCGCCGGGCGAACCTGTCGAGGTAGATGTAGGCGACGACGTAACACGAGGGACTGCAATTCGCGTATCGGAAGATGCGTTCGAGGTAGCTCTGGACGGATATCGCCGGCCTCGTGAGGCCGTGGAAGACCGACACCCTCTGATGCGGCGGCGGCGGCTCCGACCGCTGGTCGACGTCGTTGGATTCGGCGACCCTCTGGAGGAGGGAAGAGAGGAACTTGATCACCCGAGGCATCATTGTTGTTTCTGATGAGGTCGTCTGAAGAAGCTCGTCTTCTTCCGCCATTAGAGAGAGAGAGAGATAAGAGAGAGAGAGAGGTTGCTCTGTTTTGGTTGATGAAGAAGGAAGAGAAGGTTTGGTTGGGTTCGTTAAGTTATAATAGTGATGATTGGGGGATTATTTGACGAATATGGGCTTCTGGCTTTTTGGAAATGCCGGATGTGTCCCATTAGGGTCTGGCTTTTAATTAATTTTTTAGTTGCTTTTTACGCCTATGAAGGTATATATATATATACAATTTTTATTTTTTATTAATGGTATTATTCAATTAATTGAATTATATTTTTATTAAATAAAATATATAATTTTTTAAAAAATAAAAATGCGTGATATGTAATTTTTTACTGTAAAATGAACTATGTGTTAACACATTTTAAAATTTTTTTTTTTCTTAATTGACTTACTGTGGGAATGTTGTGTCTTGTTTAGATCTACTGTGTTAAATTCACTGGGATTCTTTGTATAATTAAATCTACACATGCCATGTAGGTGGTGCATGTGCGGTATTTTTGTAAATATTGAAAAGTGAGTACAATTTAGAAAATGATGATTTGTTTTCTATTCTTATCTGATCATAGACACAGAGAGACATAAATGATTCATTCTCTATCACATCACTATGATTACTCATGCATCAATTAAATTTTTTTAAAGGTTTTACTTATTAGTGAATCTTCAAACCAGTATTTGTATGGCCTCAGTATTTTATGAGTATAAAATTCATTTATGTTTTGCTAATTGAAATACATGTTTGGCTTTATTTTTCATCTTGTGATTCTTCATTTGGTTTGGAGTATTTATATGCTGATCACGATGCTTTACAAGTAAAATTAATATATATGTTTTGTTAATTGGAATGTATGTTTGGTTTCATTTTTGTGTAAAGAAGTATATATAATTTATTGGATCACAATTTTTATGCAAATACATACTTGTCACATTATAAGCATACACAACATTAAAAAAAAGGGTAAAATCGATATAATTCTCTGAAAAGTTAGCTAAATCGGTTTTAATCTCTGTAAAATTGAAAAATCACAACATGTCCCAATAAAATATGTATGGCTAACAGATTTAGTCCCTGAGTTAAATTACTCAAATAATGCATTAAAATAAGTTCCTACAAAATATGAAAAATCTGATTTAGTTCATTGGATGACAAAATAGGCATGTCTTTTTTTGAAAATTCTCATGCTATCTTATACTCACTAATTTAAAAAGAAAAATTGATATAACTCCTTGAAAATTTATGAAAATTGAAAAATGCTCCTGTAAAATCAGTAAATCCAATTAAAGTCAACCACAAATTTGGTTAGTGTATTATAATAATCTATCAAATAAATTTAAAAAAGATATTAGAGTGATTTATCATGTATGATTAGAGTCAAGCGCAGATCTTGTTAGTTTCGATTAAGGTAGAGACTAAAATAAATATTGTCTAATAAGATAGGGACCTGAGAGGATTTATCAATTTTATAAAGACTTTTTTCAATTTTCATAAATTTATAGGGACCATATCGATTTTTCGAAAATAAGAGATGATGGCATTTTGATAATTTTTAATGTGTAGTTAGGGTTCATTAGTACCTGGTTAGTTGAGAGACTGAAACAATATATTTTTTAATAACATAGAAAACTGTGAAGATTTTCAATTTTACAGAAATTAAAATCTTGATTTAACTAACTTTCTAAAGAGTTATATCAATTTTTTCTTAAAAAAATCAAACAATTTAGTACTGCTCTAACATTATTCACATATTAACTGCACTTTCATGCATATATGGCACTCACCTCCCGAGTTTTTGTAAAGTGGGTAACATTGGCAAATACCGGCCTTGGTGCATGAGAAATTTAATTATTATGTACAAGGGATCAATTGATTCAAAGATTGTCTTGTTACATTAATTCTGGTTTCAGGGGTAACCATGGAGCAAGACCATCAAGGTAATTGTCTAGACTCAATTAAGAAAGAGTCACAATCATCTGATCAATGAAATTTTAAAAATAAACGTGAGATCCATCCAATTTAAAAAAAAAACCTCTCAAAACACTCTCTCACTTTAATATTCCTAAAATCAATCCTAAAACCTCTCCCCTCCCCAAATATCTCTAACCATTATAATGTTTAAATTTTAAAGTATCTTATAAAATTAATTTTCTAATTATTATAATTTTTTCATTGCATTAAAAATTTATTATTTTTTATGTGCATATACATTTTTTTTTTAAAAAATAGTTGAGGCGTCACTTTAAATGTTTGTCTAGGGCCCAACCAAAAAATTAATTCTTAGTGCCTTCTTGGTTGTCTCTCTACATATTATGAAAAACAAACTTTTAGGCATTTTTTTTTTGTAAAAATGTGTTTACAACTTTTAATTAAATTACAGTTTTTTTCTCTTGATTGAAAATCGATATGGGGAACTCAATCCAAAAACTCTTCAAATCCGTTTCCAAATGACCATAAAAGATATAATAAAAGTGAAATTGATTTTACAGCTTAAATCAGTTTAACAATGAGTTCCAAATGCATTCTCAATGGGAACTGGAGTCAGGGGTATTTTGGGAAATTGGAAAATAAAGCTTGCTTTACAGCAGAGAGGGGAGAGGGGATCCATTACATGCTGGCAACTCATTGGGTAACATATTACAACTACAAGTCTACAAGTACTCTTCAGCCTTCACTATCATCTGCATCTGCAGGCTTCCTATATTTTATTTATCCATCTATTCTTCTGACATTAATATATAATTGAGGCTTCACATTAAGCCTTGTTTGTCCCTTCCATTACTGAATTGTTCAAGCAGAGAAGATATGAAAAAAGTATGGCAGATTTGCAGGGGCTATTTTGGGAAGGGAAAAACAGAAAGGCCAGACCGAATGACCTTAGCTGTAAACGTGACTTGTGCTTCACTCACGAGAAGAATATCTTATCTGTTCATCACATCTTTCCAATTCTCAATTCTCCAGAGATGATTAAAAAAAACAAAAAAAACAAAACTTCCTGTTCCAAGTATGAAAAATTACTAATAAGTTTCTGAGCTGAATTCATGCATCAAAACTGTCCCTTGAAGTTAATCAACTGGGCATTTACAAAAACTAAATTAATAAAATGAACAAACAAAAACATTCAGATTTCATAAGCAAAGTCACAAGATTTGTGTATGACATAAGTTCATAGGGAATAAATAGAGTAAAAATACAAAAATAAGTTAATTATTATCAAGATGTATTTATTCATGGTGTTATGAAAGTACATGATGCACCATAGTCTCGGGGCTTGGACGATCTGAAAGATGAGGAATGAGGCTGTCTTCAATAGCACGAATGTATCAAGAAAACATGTGAGACATGTTTTGTAGGTACATGCGAGATTAGAGAAGATATATAGCCAAGACAGTCGAGGTTCAGTTTTGAGAAGGAAGATTGTGGGGGTAAGGCTGACCTAGCAAATTAGATACCTCTTCTAATCCGAGGCTACGCGATATGCTTTCTTTTGTAATGTATTCTTTTCTTCCCCCGTCCAGAATATGTAATTCGAGTTTAGAAAAAAAAAACTGAAAAATAAACATCAACTTTTCTTTAAAAAAAAATAAAATACATAATAAATCATTCTAACTAAATGAGTATACTAAACACATGCTGACATGCAGTTTAAATGTGGATATGATATGAGATGTTGAACTAGAAATTTTTTTTCTAAACATTGAAATTGAAAATTATTTATTGTCTTTTCACGCATCCTTTTTTTTTTGTTACTAATAATATAAATTTTCAGGATCACATGTTTTTAAATCATTTCAAATATTAAAAACTTAAATTATTTTTTATTTTTCACGTACTGATTCAACGAATACAAAAAAACGGGGGACTATTTGAAGGGAAAACTTTCGCTCAGGAATTTTTTGTAATTATCCCAAATGAAATACGTACTTATGTAGCGATAAATAAAAAAAAATGAAAAAATAAAGCGTGTATAGCGCACATGATAACGTCATGTGGCGCACCATGTGAACCCCGCGGAATCCGCCGCAAGCGCCATAAATGAATTTCCCAAAATACCCTTTCCTTCACTGATAATAAATTAATAATAATGTACTCGAGTCTCGAGAGGACGGGAAGGACTCTTGCATCACAAAATACGCATGCACGTCTTTTCTTTTGCAGCGGAGGCCCAATCAGAGATTGACACGTCGTCCAGCACAGGCATGTGTGACCGGTGCGATAAAAAGGGTAAAATGCATTCGGTCCCCTCACGTTTCCTTGACACACTTCTAGTTTAAAAATATGTAATTACACCCCCTTCTAATTTAGTTTTTTATTAAAATGAAATAAAAATATGATTTTATCAGTTTAACATTTTTTCACTTTTTTATTAGGTTATTTTTATTTTTTAATTTATCATTATGTGAGTTAGTTTTTACAAAAATGCATTTAGATGTATTTTAAAGAATTAATTATTGTATAAGTTAATATTCATAAAAACATGTCTAGAATTAATTGATTAATTTTTCTATGTATATTTAGATAATTAAGGAAAAATAGTAATTTTAAATTACTTTTTTTACATTTTAACGACCAGAAATAATGACAGGGGTGTAAGTGCATGTTTTAAAACTTAGGAGTGTTTCTGTAGGTTTTGAAAACTTCAGAGGGTCTAAATGCATTTTACCCTAATAAAAAAGATTAATGAAGCAATAAAAAAGATTAAGTCACAGACAATACAGCCCAAGTCTTCATTCACATTATCATTACAAAATTTCAATTTTTTCATATAATTTTGGTAAATATATATACATTATTAAAAAAATCAATGTGACAGTGTGGTACTTCAAAAATGACACATATCTAATTTTTTTATATTGTTGTATCAAGATGGAATTCAAAACAAATGTCCACTCACAGCATGTCTAATTTGAAAATAATTATGGGCATGCATTATTTCTCATTAGAAATTGTCAAACATTAATAAAATCTAAAATTGACTGTATTTGCGCATTATGTGAAATATCAGAAATTAGGATAATCAATAGAATTTTTAAATTCAACAAGGTACCAAGGATTGATTATATAGAGAATATTATATTATACAATATAATACAATACCTGCTTTTAGAAACTCCTATCAGAGACAGAGACTACGATACTCTGGAGTAATATATTATTAGTTCTATATGAGTAAGGTGGGGGGAGACATATTTCAAGCAAAAGTGAGAAGAAAAGAATACTTTAACAAGACTCAGATTCCATGAGTGTCCATACAACAAGGTGAGATGTTCCTGATGCCTGGCATCTTTTGATCTGGGATCAAACTCCACCCCACATGAACAGATAACATGCCCCACAAAGCCAGAACAGCACCCCATCACCCATGCAAATGGGAGATCCCAAACCACCACCCATTTTCCAGATCAGCTTTACTTGAGACTTTAACTTTCCCTATGAAAAACATGTAATCCAAGTGGTTACTTGGATGTGAGATTGAAAAGCTATAATTTTTATAATCCTACATTTCAAACTTAGGTTAAAGATGTAGATTCAAGTGGGACCTAAGTTACAAACATTCAATCTGGTTTCACATGCCCCATGATTCATGGCTGGCCAGATTTGAACAACCTCCTTGTTGCAAATGCCGTATTTCTTCTCATCGAGACACCCAGTTCTTAACAATCCAACTAGTCCATCGTACTTACAGTGTTCGGGACTTCGTGTATGGTAAATATTCAACAAGTCTTTTAGGCGGTATGACACGTCTATGTCAGCATATCATACATTGTAAATACGATAAAAATATGAATGTAATTAGACTATTTTCTAGATGTATTCGGTCATTAAAATGAGGAATAGACACAAAATTCCTTTATAAAGACAACGAATCAACGACAATAAGTTTTTTAATTAGAAGAATGTGATATCTGAGTTCTGGGTGTACTATACACACAGTTCGATAAATGGAAATATGTTTGGTTGATAGACATAAGATGTATCCAATCAGAGTATTTTCCAAACATTGCAAAAACGCAAGGTATTTTGCGAGCAGACAGTTCCTCCCAGTGGTCCAAAAAGATTGCTGCACCTTCCAGCAACGCTCCCAGTCCACATAGATGCATATGTAGTTATCATGATACTGTAGGTATATATGCCTAATGATATGGTGTTCTATCACATTTTCATTGTTCTTTGGAATTTCATATATAGAGAGTCATCACCGCATTGCAGATTCGCAGGGAAGCACCTCTTCAGTGTAGCCTATGGTTTTTTCATCGTCTGGATAAAGGTCTTTGATCCGTCGTTCATGCCAGGTTGACGATAAGTGTTTAGAAGAAACAAAATGTGTGCGCTTTGTCGTTCAAGGTGCCTGAGAGAGTTGAAAAACCGGCCCTAGGCCCTTGACACAACATGCACTTCTGACATAGCTGAATTGCAGCATCACTAGAGACAAAGGAGAACGTGTTTCCTTTGGTAGTCATCCACTCATACACCTGAACAAAATATGCAGAATATCAGAGTTGATAGATTAAGGAATGCTGTATAAATGTATAACATGAAACACACTAAGTTGGCAGAGCATGTGGAAGAGAAACAAAGTAGCGATTCTAGCTTTCATATATCATCATCAACATAAATTATTTCCTCATAATATCTTGGTTCAGTTTATGATCGTTTTTTAAGATTCATAGAAGACCAAAAGATGTCGCCTTAAGATTTTTTTTTTTATCCAACAGGCAATGTTGCTCATGCTGATGGACTTGTTTGCTGATAAACCAAAAAGTTTATGTGAAGAAAAATATATGGCCAGCTTGAAACATCCCAAGAAAACCCAAAATATTGTTTGAAAAAAAAATATCTGGGAAAGCCTCAAAAGATATTCTTGGACAAATTCATGAAAAGGAATCTGAAGTTTTCCAAAATAAAGGATGAATGTAACAAAGCAAGTTGTCCAAATACAATTCAGATGAATGGTGATCATTCAGACACATCTAGAATTTCCAATAATGACAATGTTATACAGCAGCAGAAGTAAATGTTTTTGCCTTTTCTATTACCGACCAAATTTGGGAATCAGATAGATAGTGCAATTGTATCGCCGACAGTTATAACTATATGCATTGAAGAGACATCTACTTTATACAAATACATTTTTTTGCATCTTTTACATGATCATAAATTCATAATGTGTGATCGAGAAAGGTGCAGATTTGCGGATTGTGATCCTTAAAATAAGACCACTGCATCAACAAATCTTACAGTGATGCTAAACCATTAAGTCAATAAAAGAATGCTTCATTAGCCAAGTATATACTTCAAAAAGAATCAGAACGTGTGTGGTCTGCAAAAGAGACTGTGAAAATGACTCAACATAACATTTTCCATTCTTAATTTCTTAGAGCAAAAAATGGAGCTTTCATTGCATGACATCACCTCTTATTATCCTCATTTCCATAATAAAATATAATTCCATACTTTCACCAGTATCACCTTATTAATTTGGCATGTTCAATTGCACTATAGTGTTTCATCCCTCATAAAGAAAATGCTCATGTAACTGTTGCAACATGAGCATTAACTGAATTCACAGGTGCAGATGCAATAATCTCCCCAGAAACCACCCTATAGGAAACCAACCAAAGATAATTGAGGAGTAAATTAATTAGTTCCCAAAAAAATGTAAAAAATACAATTTATATGCATATATGTTCAAACATTCATATGGTTGAAAAATTCGAGCCTGGGAGAATTTGGATTGCAACACAGACTGACAATTGATTTTTTATCGGCCTAATGGTATGTGAACCCACTAAGATCACAACAAATAACATGGATTTAGACGCCTTTGTTTCTAATGGCATAGAAAGGAATCCGATCAAACATTCAAATAAATCCGACCAACACGAAAACGAGAACAATCAAGCAATATTTTCAGCGAAATTCAACATAGATATTTCATTAAACACCAGAAAATTATATAACCAAGAACTGAAATAGAGACCGCAAAACCAAATGAAAATCGAAATATGAACCGACGACACACCTAGAGAGCGAGATCTTGAACCAGCAGAACTTCCTGAGCTCATCAACAGCACGATAGAGGTCCCACTTAGATCTCCCCTCGCCGGGGCCGTCCGTCATTGATAACTTCAGGTACAAAGAGCTCCATTTGAGCTCCGGCCACCGCTCGAAGACTGACGAACGGGCACGCCATCCGTCCCGGTCGCCGGAGGTTGGGGAGGCGGATTGCCGGATTGGTCGCCGGAACCCTAACTGTAACTCGAAATGCCGATGAGTGGGAGGGAAGAGACGGACGGATTTTACTGGCCCGATCTGACGACCGGGTTTATTTTAGGGTGATTTTTTTTGTACCCCTCTCATCCCATTTTGCACACCCATGAGAACATGTAAAAAAAGAAAAATAGGATTCAAATGAAAATGTGATTTTACAAGTCTTTAAGATCTCATATATCCAGTTAGCCATCTGCATTAAATGTATATACGCTGTTAATTTTTTTATATATATTTTGTAAATGAATGTTTATAAATCATTTAAATATAAGCTTCATTTTTTTTATAAAAATGCATAACTCACTAGATAATATATATTATTTTTAATAAAAATAGAAAAAATGATTATTTGGGTTTTGTAAATGTAGTTGAGTCGAACATTTTTTTGATAATGATTTTAAACAAGCTTTGATTGATAATGTTTGAGTCCAATTCAACTTTTGAGTTTCATCTCCTCAGGGTTTTTTTTTTTTTGAAAGAAACTTTAAACATTTTATATATTTGAAAAAAGATTACAAGTGATCCAAAAATTGGATGGGTCAAAAGAGAAACTCTTCCGTGGTTACACGAGTAGTGCTCCCGCGAATAAGAGTAGGCAGAGGATAGAGGAGAAGTAAAAGCAAAACAATGAAAATAAGCAAGTAAAACTTAACACCAAAACACAAAGACCGTGACAACATCTCATCTGTTTTTATAGTGTCACATGCTTCCAACCTTTTACAACTTTAATTATGTTCTCTATTTGTTCTCACCGCCTATTTTTGTAGTGAAATTAGTTAATGGCGTATGTACTTTTCTTCAAAAAAAATCTTTTGAGTTTCAAACACAATTTGTTTTTGCGTTACATTAATTTGATTGCATGAAGTATATGAGTGTTCAACGTATATGGGTGTGCAAAAGAATGAAAGAAACTTTTAAAAATATAAGGGGGTGTAAACAGATTCAATGAAATTAAAGACCCCGTTCAAGCGTTTTCAAATTCAGGACAGAAACTTTCTATGACCCTTTTAGCACGGGCGCACTCTTTTTCCTTCAAACAATATTTATCCGTATCTTTATAGAGTCTGGATTCAGTCAGAATCAACTCCAGTCAGTTCCATCAATATCGAACTGCACAATCATGAATTACACAACCTATAAATTGAAGTACACAACTTATTGTTGGATACAAGTCTCACTCTCCTATTTGATACTGATGGTATTGACCAAATTTAAGTTTGACTGGATCCAGTAGAAGAGTGAGACATACCAAATAATTGACGGTGCAACTCGATGCATAGAACATTATATTCTATGGTTACCTCTGGTGAAGGTAAATTTTCTTTCACCGAACGTCGTCTAACGTTCATCCGATGGACCTTCAGAGCAATAAATGGACCCACCTTCTTCACGAAGGGAACAAAAACCCCTCTTCGTTTTTTCCCGCTTAAAGAGACAGAAATCCAAGAAACCCTAAAAAAGAAAGAAAACCAAAAAAAAAAACACAGCAGAGACGGAGCATGAGAAATCCAGAAGCGGAGGTGAGGGGGAGGGGTTGCTCCGATGAACGACGGCGGTGATCCGTACGATTGCATCCTCTCCGCCGGCGGCGAGGTTACCGGGTCCCAGGAGGAACTCCTCCGCCGTTCCTCCTTCATCGGCGCCGGCGTTTGCCCTCCCATCAACAACAACCGCGGCGGCGGAGGTTCCTCCGGCGAGGACGCCTCGTCCCCCTACCGTATCCCCGTCGACCCCTTCGCGATCTTCATGTGCTCTACCCCCGACAGCCCCGTCGGGGTCACCGCCGGAGCCCCTCCGGCCAGAGAAGGAGACGACGGCGTCGGAAATCTAGGGTTGGAGAACAATCAGAACGGTGACCGTGGAGTCGCGAACGGAACGGCGGAGAAGGATTCGAAGGGTTTGAACGGAGCTTCTTCAAGCGGCGGTTCGCGGAGAGTCCGATTCATAGTGAAATCGCCGTCGGCGCCCGAATCTCGAGACATCGCGGAACAAGCGCTCGGCGCCGTTTCCGAGGAGCCCCCACTCGATGAGGGGGTCTGCGTGGGGCGGAGGAGGAAGAAGAAGCACCACCACCACAGGAGGAAATCGAAGGTCTCGATAGGGAAATCGGTGGCGGAAGACCAGCAATTGAAGCCGTCCGATGATTATCGGGTGGTGGACAGGCTCTCGGGGAAAGAACCGCCAGAGGGGATCGACGCGTTTACGAAGTACAGATACATCAAGTCAGGGCTCCCGCCACTGCCGTCGAATCCACGGAAGCTTCCGCCGTCCATTCAGACGATGAACGGTTTGGGTGATTCGGGCGCCAAAGTTGGTCTCTTGGACGCGTTGAAGGTGTTTGTGGAGGAGCCCAAGAGGAGATTTGAAGGGGTGGATGTGTTGGACGTTGTCGCGATGAAGGGCGTCGATCTTCCGCCGCCGCGGTGGTGGCGGCCGGGAGGGTATGAAGCGAAGCCGTGAAGGTTAAAGTTGTGGACTTTGATGGTGTTACAACCAATTTTTGTGTATGTTTGGTAGGGCTAAACAGGAACCTGGACTGGGATTGTGGTTTGAGAGGTTTGGGTTGGTTTTGTTGCTTTGGTTCCTTGTAAATTATATGGGTCTCCTCTCAAAAGGACTAAAATTTTCTTTTCATCTAGGTTGAATTGTCTGTTTCACAACATAGTATATGCATTGCATCTCTTGTTGGAATTTGAGTAGAATGTGTGATTAAAAAAAGAGTGAGGTATATATCAATGTACATCTAAATTTTGAGGGATGAATTATATTAGTTTTATTAGAGGACAAAAAAATATCAATTTTATCTGATTCATGTTTATCAAAATAGGGACAACAAAGAAGAGAGAAATGTTTTTTTCTTGTTGTTTTCATTTTAAAAAAGTAACAAGTATCTGTATTTTATCATAATTATTTTATAATAAACATGATAAGTTGTTTTCATTTCACTCATCGTCATATTTATTTTTTTATCCCACTATTTATTTTTGATTTAACTAACCTATAGAGATTTTTTTTTATGTTGCTTGAAAGATCATGTGTCACCTTGATGATTGGTACCGGCAACACATGTTGTGATGCACGGTGAGTGTTTTTTCCACTTAAATAAAATACTTTTGCAGTTATTTATGTCAAATGTATTATATTAAATCATTTAATACAATATATATCTTTCATTATGTCTGTATATATTTTATTACAAAAAAAAATGTATGTATTCTATTACAAAAAAAATGTACGTTTTTAATTTATTTGAGTATGTATGGTCACTTTTTAAATAAGAAATACATTTATTTAAATAAATTTATATTTTTAAATTTACAAAAAGAAATGTAAGAATAACTAATTATAACATTTTTTATTTCTCCAATGCCGAAGACATGAAAAGCAAAGTCTCTTTTATAGCTTGGGCTTGGTCCCTCGTGGGTTGGGTTGTCTGATTTTTAACAGTTGACGGTTTATATTTTATGACCAATTTACCCCTGTGGCGGGAACCGTTATGTTTAAAAGTACAGAACAGGAGGATTGGAGGGGACCATCGATGGGATTTCTTTTGGGCCATCCGATTGGAGTTGATCTATCTAAACGACGGTTATAAATTCTTTGAATAGAGAATTTTTTTGCAGATAACTGATGTTGGTTTGAGCTATCATCAAGAAAAATACAAAGCACAAAAAAGAATTTAATTCTTAGTTCATCATTGACCAACAAAGTAAAAAGGTACTCTTCCACTGCCATGCTTGGAAATGAATTTGAAAATGAGCTCTCACTTGAAACAACTTTTGAAAACAGTTTTTCAGAAAACTTATTTTTGCTCGATAATTAAAAAGTTGCACTGAAGTATAATTTCTACAAAAGCAAATATCTAACAACCACTCAAACTAACACACAGAATTATAAAAAAAATCAATTCAAAATCGCCCATCGAAGATTTAGATGGTGAAAATAAGGATAGGTTGACATCCATTTGGACAAGAAAAACTCAGAATAGCCCCACAAATACATTCCCATATGACTATAAATGGAAGTACTTGTTTGGATGGAAAATAGAGCAACTGACATGCATACATCAAGCTCAATACCTTCACCATCTTCTACACAAAGACCTCTCTCTTGGCAATCATATTACATCTATTGTCAGCCTATACAGAAAGGACCAGCCAAAACAAATTCCATGCAAAGTTTTAGACATGTCAGCAAATTCAGATCCAAACTGAAAACAAACAGAAACACCATCGAACTAACCGAGCTGCTGCTGCTGGCTGCTATCACTAGAAGATTTGCAGTGACTCTCCTCTTTATCGATTACACTGCTACGCCCCATCAAACTATTCGGGGCTGTTTTCAGTTTATAAATATTGCAAAGAAGTTCTGCTTCTGGGAAAGATGCATTGGAGGGTATGTCCAGTAGCAAATCCTGTTCCGAATTGTCATCCGTGAAAGACATGGGACCTAGAAAGGCAGCGATTCTGTCTTTCGGTGATGCAAAGAGACTCTGGGGCTGAAAGAGGACCCATCGTTGTCCATGTAGTCATCGGTGTTGTAAATAGATTTCAAGGCGGAATTGGTCCGTGGAGGAGACTTTGCAGTCGTTTGATTTGAGGTCATGCAGTTGTGGTGTCTTTTTGGGCTTCTCATTGTACCTTTTTGCTCTGAAATCCACAAGAGCACAGCATATATCAGCTTGAGATTATTCTAGTAATTTGACTCAATTGATGGACATATGATTCTTATTCCTTTGGTCATTAGTTCTATGGTTTCCTAACATATTGGTATACGAATCCATGGAATCAAGCAAAATCACAGATCTGTGTTGTCTGTTTTTTTTTTATAGCAAAAACAGATATGAAAAGTGTATAGCTAAAATCAAGCACAATCACAGATCTGTGTTGTACAATTTTCAGCGATTGCTTAAAGGTATCTGTGCTCCTTGTACTAAGAAAAATCATTTCAATCTATCTAGACTGATAAAGCAACAAATTTCTATAGCATATACATGTCAGAAAAGATGTAACTACAATTCTAAATGTTAATTAATTGATAGACTAGTTCAAGGTCAGGACGAGAAATATAATGTAGTGCCATGGCATGCAACTGTAATACGACTCTGACAGGACACTAGAAAACAAGAATTGACCATTCAAACATGTGTAATATAGTCTCAGAATCCTGAAATATATCATTTGTGTATTGGATTGCAGGAATGTGAAATTGGCTAACCTAGAAAAATTTTATTTGGATGAGAGCAAGGTTTTCTCGTTGCTGCTGAATTCCCAAGGCTGGAAGAACTGGGTCCAATCGGAGATCCCTTGCTTCCACCAGTCTGTTTGCACTAAAAATGAGGCCATAATGAACTGTGATAAGGACTCACACTCACATTCAGTTCTTTGAGAACATTCTTGAGATATTAAATAACTTTTACCTTGAGCACTTTGTGGTGTTCAACCCATTTGGATTTTGTTAAACTGCCCAATGCAAGTTTCCTTGAATTTCTGCACTCTTCAATGCTTGCCCCCGAGAAGGAGAGGTCAAAGATTCCCTTCGTAAGCAGTTGCTGGAAGGAAGACAAGTTCTCTAAAAACTGAGGACTATCAAACATGTTTTGAAGGCTGCAGCAGTGAACATGAAAACCAGGTTAATAGATTGTAGATAAATAAAGGTACATATTCTTTGGATAAGCATATCCCAAAACAAAACCTCTCAGGAAGCCTAGCAGTATCTTCAGCAGGCAAATATCTCATCAATCGCTGCTGTTCTTCATGTGTCAAATGTCTAACAAATGTCTCGAAGCTAACAAAATCCTAATTAACACAGGAAAGAAAAGTGTTAGTAATTCAAGAAAGAATTTACATCTGATAAACAATTTCAGTATTAAAAAAAAAAAATTCCTTTTCATAGAATATTCATGTTAAAAGGCCATTTCAAGGAGCAATGATAAAGTGCTCGGGCTAAAAAGGACAAAGTGATAACTCAAGTCTTGAGAGCAGCCACTTTGTCTTAAAAAAATATAAAATACTCAGGTTAGGACTGTATCCAGTCTTTTTTCTCCTAGCGCCTTGTTATATGCAGGACCACTCTGAGTGATGGACTTTTTAGAAAATTATAAATGCTTGTTGAGTCCATGAGAAGCAAATAAACAAAAATGGAAAAACGAGTGGAATCTTACACTTAGATCTACAAGACAAAGGGGTGAATCTCTACTTTGTAGAATATTATATTTCTCATGAGCAATCTTATTCCTGAAAGGACATGAACCCATGAAAAGTTAGGCACCAATATCAAGCAAAGCTAAAACCTTTCCAAGATGCCAAATAATGTTAGAGAAGGACCTCCTCAAATTCTCTTGTGCCTCCTGTGCTGCGAGCTTTTGAAACTTTTCAATGGTGATATTTGAAGTACTTGTTCCCTTGCTTTCACTCTGCATATGACTGAATGATGGTCCAGAAAATGGCTCTTTATATTTAAAGAGTCTGTTTTCCACTGGAAGGGAGCTTGCTTCTGATTCCTCCTCTCGACCCACTGAATTTGGATTTTTAATGAGAATTCCTCCATGACCTATCTCAAAAGATCCCATTGGTGTCCCACTTTCATATAGGAGATCTTCTTCAGAAGATCCTGATATATATGATGATTGCTGTTCATGTAAAATACTGCATAGATCTTTCGTGAGCTTCTCAACCGGAGATGGTTTTGGGCGATTAATACATGTCCTCTTTCTTGAAGGCACGAGTGAATCCCAGACATTGGATTGTGATGAGCCTGAAAACATGAGATGCAATATTCAATAGAGGCTAAGATAAAACATTCTAAATTGTCATCACAATCATACACTTATCAAAGATCCTAAATCAAGTAGTTGGCTCTTCTGTATATTATCAACTAAGCTGGATGGTTATCTAGCAGATGAATTTGTATAAAACTAGAAACAATTAGCAGCATTAATGAATTAACATAAGATCAGCATAATATTAAAGGAGAGGGTGGCTAACCTTGGGAGGCATGATCAGTGATTGCTAGTAGGCAATATCTCTTAGTGGGTCACATACATTGGAGTATTGGAATAACACGATCCGAAAACCATAGAAACGAAATTCATGGAGTTGACACATGATGAGTGAGATAAAATGAAAATTTTTAATGTTTGAAAAAACCAAATAGAAGTGTTGAAAATCTGCATATGATGCCATAAGTTTAAGACACATTCTAAGCCTATATCAATCTTCACAGAAGAAGTTGAATGGAAGTGGTAAAAAATTGGATGTGGATAATGTCAACAATTAAATAAGAAACAATGGGTGAATTATAGACTGCACAAGAGGGAGGGAAACATCCTCCTCAATGAACACCAGAGTCGGTCATTTCTTGACAAATTGAGCAATTTTCTCCAGAGTTGGTTGTGGGAATTAGTGTGTTGTCATAAATAACTCATGGGACACTGTTAATATTATGATATTTTTGTTGGCATCAAGATAATTCACTAATGCCTCTCGAAAGAGAACATGGAATTAATGTGGGTACAGAAGATGAAATTTGTGCTGACAAATTTAAGGGCATAGGATTTAAAGATGTGACTGAATGAATGGGTCAACCTGTCCAATCACTTGCTTCTGCACTACCAAAATGCGCACAACTCTCTGAGCATGATATTGCTGACCCTGAACTAGAACGATTGCTTGTATCCTCATCCAACACTTTCCTGAAGTTCTGGTCACAATGTCGAGCTTCGCCTTCGCCTTCCTCGATAACATTCCATTGCTTTCTTTTGTACAGCTTTGGCTCTTTTTTTACTGGCATGTTTTTCAGTTTGGAAATCTTGAGAGTAGGAGCCTCAAAAGGTTCTGCACGAGCATGCAGTGGGGTGTAGTTTGTAAGTGTGCCCTTGGTTCTCCATCTCGACCCACATGCATTGCATAATATTGGCTTGTCAGGTGGTCCATTTCGCCAAAGAGGAGTGCCTGTTACATCAATTTGTTTTTCAGAGACCAATAAGTTATAGAAATTCTAACAAAAAATTTGGTGTTGCAAAATTCTAAAAGAACACCATAGGAAAGATTGTTGCAACCTGTCTTCTAACCTGATAACACTATGATATAAGTGAAAATTTATTCTAATGAAGTCATAACATGCAATAGGTGACAGAATGTGAATATGATTCATTGATTACATAACCCCAAGTCATGTATTACACTGAAGTGAAATTCTATATCATGATTCCGCAATGCAATTCCATTTACCAATCCTCTTCTGACAAATATATCTTAAAAGCTAATATGTTCCTATGCAAGATAAATATTTACTCAGTGTTGCATTAGAGCAATTAGGCGGTATTCACTGCAACTCAAAATATAGAGCAAGTATGAGCATGAGAGTTTATCGAGTACAAAATGACGATTCAATTGTGAACTAGATAGATCCCAAGGTCCTCAATCTTTAGACTTTCAATAACAAATACTAGTTCAATTCCTAACAATTTGTTGATTTCTTGTTTATGAACCACAACTAAATGCATCCTTTTCAGCAGACAAATAGCATGTAGAATGCAATCCCTTGTAATGAAATGGAAGGCGGTTCATACACAACATCCTCTACAGTTTACCCATTTAATGGCATGAGATAATCAATCAAATGTCACACATTCAAGTTCAAGATTCACCAGCAAATGTGTCACCAAAATACTGAATTCGCAGCTATGACATTGATAAATCAAGTCTTGTGTGTTCTCAAAATGATACAATTTTATGCCATTCAAGGTGTCAAGCGATGGAAAAAAGGAGAAAACCATTACACCAAAACACCCGATTCTAAGCAGAACACAGTAATCCTTCATTTGCCAGACCAGCTCAAACCCAAACCACAAAGCGAAAATCCAACAAAATCAAGAAATCGACATGAATTACTCGGTCTGTCCGAACTCAATTTGGTGAATTACAGTTAATAATGTCCATGGAAGAGACATAAACAGGTGGTGTTCTATGTCTGCCTCCTCATCCAGATAAAGTTTATTATCACTTAACATCATATGATTCTGGGCATCATCTTCACAGAATTTCCATTATCAAATTTAATAGAGAGAATCCCATTAAGAAGAAGAATTATATAGCACATAGAACTCTTTGAAATCCAAACACAAACAGACCATTTGAAGAGAAATACAAAAAAGAAAACATGAACAAGTGCTCACTTGTAACTCCACAATGATAGCAAGGTCCATGCTTTCCCATGACTCACTTTCCCCTCTCTCAATATTATAACAAAAATTTTACAAAAAAATAAAAGAAAAGAAAAGAAAAGTAAAACAAAACTCAAGAATATGTACCAAGAGTCCAATAATTAGACCTTCATCATATTAAAATTTTTAAAAATATTGCAACATATATTCTCAAGCCTTCATTACTGGGTGAAGAAAGGCTCTCCTTGAATACCCAAGAGTTGCACAAGAAGAAAAAATCCCAAGAAGACCCAGAAGGGGAAAAACAAGAAATGAAGGTTCTTGTTAGGTGGATTAATAATAAAAAAAAGAAGTCCCTTGAAAATCCAAAAAAGCAGATTCAACCAAAAATTTTGTGCAGGTTGAAATGGGTTTTTAGGTGGGCATCTGTAGAGGAGAGAGAACCCCTCAGCGAATCAAACCAAAGTGTGAGAGAGAGAGAGGAGACACATAGAAGGGGAGGGTGAGAGAGAGAGAGATAGAGAGGGTGAAAGAGAAGGTGTTTGTGTGACTTTCTTTTGGGGTGCCTATTGTGAGTTTTAATGTGCATTGTAAGTATTTCTGCTTTTCTTTCTTTCTTTCATTTGTATAATAATATAGTTTCATTACATTAAACTGCATACCCACACCTTGTTGACCCACAACTTTTGTCATGAATGTTTGTAAAGCTATTATATATGAAAAATTGTAAAAGAAAACAAACAATTAGAGGGACTGTTTTGAATAGGAAAAAAAATATCCCAATAAAAATAAAAAGAGGATCTTCATGTGATTATGTCACTTTATATTCATTTAATTTAATCTTTTTTTAAAATTAAATGGTGGAGATGAGGAGGAGTTTGATTGGATGGATCACAACAACTGCTGACTAATTGAGTCTCCATATGCTTTACTTTCTTCTTTATCAAACCAATAATATCATACCAAGTAGATGTACCAATTTGTCAACTTTGTACATGGGGAACAATTATACTATGTGAGATAAGATTTTTTTTTTAAAGTGGGTAAAACTTTCCAATTAAGGCAAGATTTTTAAAGTATAAGCAATACCAACAATTAATTCTATTAAATTTTTTATAACCCTTAGATTCTTAATCAACCAAGAATGCCATGAGAGTTATCCGAAAAGATTATTATTATTTTTTTGTTTAATTGAAAACCATGGTATTTATTAAAAAGGAATTTTTTTTAGGAAAAACAAAATTAGTTTGATAGATTTACCTAGTCAGACTCATGAGTGGGGCCCATCTGAGGAATTGATAACTGCTCGTTCTCCTCCTCTGCTTTTCGTGGGGGGTGACGATGTGACTACCTCCGGTGGGGATAACATGGTGTTTTTGTTTTGGTCTTCTCATGTGTTTGAGATTTTTTTGTTTTGGTTTTGGGGCGGAGGAAGTTGAGTATGGTGTAAAGAGGAGGATGGGAAAGACCGAGCTTTTTTGTTTAATAAGAGAAGAAAAAAGGTGTAGCCGTCGAGAAGGGCAGCAAGGAAGGAATGTTGAACCAGTCACAAAAAATAAAATTATTTCACATGAAATTGGAAAATGTTATACCTAAAAGGGAAGTTTGGAAACATGTTTGATGCATTTTTATTTTATCAGAAATCAAAAAATACATTTTCATGGTTTTGGAAAGATTAATTAAAAAAATGTGTTCCAACTTGAATCTTATTTGAAAATCATTACATTTTTCCTAAAAGCTGGATTTAGAACTACATCTCGACATATTATGACAAAACTAGTTTTTAGTCACTGTTTTACAAAAAAAAAAGCAGCTTTATTGAAAATGAATTTGGGGGATTCTGCTTTCTGTAAACTTAAAAGCACTACAAATAAATTTTCAAATGGGACTTTAATACAAAAATATGTTTTTGGAAAAGCAAAGAAATGGGTTTTGAAAATCGAGTTTATTAAGCTATTTTTTTTTTCTAAAAATATATTTTTCAAAATTTAGAAACAAATTCTTAGTCATTCATACTTGTAATTAATTTTTTATGTCACACACGATTTGACTTTTTTTTTTAAGTGTGGAGTTGTTTGATGGAGTCAAAATATAAAATGCATACTCGAATGAAGTAAATGTATATATTTTTATGTTTTAGGAGATGTATTTGGAGGACTGGTTGGAGCCCCATATTACTCCCATTAGGTGGAAATGTTTTAAATAATTTTAGGGTTAAAGATATATATGTCCCTGTAAACTTGGGTAATTCCATGTAAACCTCTATTAAAGTTAAGGTAGACGTACAGGTCCTTGAAAACTCACAAAAATTCATTTACATCCCTATTGTCAATAGAAAATGAAGAAAAATAAAAGTTCAAAAAATATAATTTGGTCTTTTGGGTGGATTAATTTGTATTTATGATTGTTTATTAGAATTGTAATGTCTACACAAGTACATAGTAATAAACTGTTATAAAAATATTCAATTAAATTTCGATGAAAAGTCAACTCATGATAATTGAGTTTTTGTGAGTTTTTAAGGATTTGTACGTGTATTTCAATTTTGACAAATACTTATATGAGATTTTTCATATTTGTAGGAATGTAAATTTCTTTCACCCTTAATTTTATATATTGCATTAAATAGTTTGACTGTAACATTCCACATAAAATACGATAAAAACGCACACCTTGTTTGAATAATGGTCATTACAATAGTGTTACTGTTTGGAAAAGTTTTTTAATTGGTAATCACCTAATCAATCCAACAAACTTCTTCAAGTGCTTTTCATGTTCTTAATAAGTTACGAAAATGATTCTTAATTATCATTGTAACTACTATCATTCACACTCGATAATGTATTTTTTCTTGTACTAATGATCAAATATGTTGAAAGAGTGATTTAATTACCTTTATATTTTATCATATAGAACGGAATCCTTGTTGATGCACAAATTGAAGAGGTTGCTAGCACTGGTGGTATTGGTACCATTGGTTTTTCATGGATATTGGTTGCTTGTTGAGCGCATGAGTTTATATCTGTGTCATGTTTCCTTTTTCCCACTAATATTATATATTTGATGTTAATTTGATAAATATGTTACAAAACTAGAATTCATGTTTTTTCAATAATTCAATTATGATAGATTATGCAATGTTTTAAAAATTGAAATATTGATTGAACCAAAAGAAATAAACAGGTTAAGGAACACTAGTTCAATCGGATTTGAAGAGTGACATTATCATAACATAATAAAAATATTTATTATTATTATTATTAAATAAATAAATTTATAAAAATATGAAATATTTTAGGAAACCGAATGAAATTCAAAGCAGATGAATGTTTAATCGATTCTACTGGCCTGATTGGGTTAGTTTTAAAAAAACTGAGATTATGTGTAAATGATGAATGAAATTTTTGCTTGGAATGTTTAAAATAACCATAGAAATGGATGACTCCAAACGCCAAATTGGCTTTTAGTGTAATCTTTATTGTTGATTTAACAAGCCCCGAGCATCATGTATTACCTGTCAATCAAAATTTAAGTTTTTTAAAACTTTGATTGATGGGTAATACTTTTCTGGGAAGACCAGAGCGTTCACAAATGGAAATGAATGTATGAGATTTTTAAGAGTTTAATTTTGGGTTTTTTTTGCATGTATACCTGTTAAATTTTAATTTTATCAAAATACCCCTTTTATAATAGTATGTCAAAAAATATCTCCGCAAAAGTCATAGATTGTGTATACATGCTCCTACAATCAACAACCACAACTGTGAGCTGAGTTAATTTTTTCCACCAAAATGTCATTTGCACCGTTAAAATTGGCTGAAAAGACCAAAGTACCCATATTCCATCTTCTTCTTTAACCTCCCACCCATTATTTTATATCTCACTACCCCAATCCGATTTCACTTCATCTTCAAGCCCGGACCCATTCAAGATAAAAACTTATCATTCAAATATGAGTTCATCCCAAGGATCAACACAAATTTTGAGGGGCTTGGATGAATTGAGAGGGGATGAAGAGAATGAAATGTTAGGATTTCATGTGGGTTAAGGTTTTTAATGGGGTTTAGAAGGATTAAAAGAGGGTAATTTTATAATTGTACACCCCATGATTAACCAATTAATCAGAGTTGAGTATGGAAGTTAACATCGTGTGACAGAGAGGTATGGTTCGTATGAATACACAATTTATGATTTTTTCAGGGGTATTTTTGGATGAACTATTTTAAGCGGGGTATTTTGATAAAATTGAAATATAATAGGGATATATATATAGTTTTTCAATTATGAAATAATAATTTACCAGCTTGGTCAATGAAAAATAAGGATACTAAATCAGCTTGAGACATCATTTCTCACCAATAAAAGTAGAAAATGGATCTATTGAATAAAAGTATAATTGTAAGGCCCCATTTGTGATCTATTCTGGTTCTCATTCTTTAAACAATAATGATTTTTAAACATCAAAATATAAGCTTCATCGCAAATCCCATGAATTGACACATGTACAATTTCTAGTATACCCTTATGGGGATTATTTGGCTTTTTTCGTTAATTTTCTCCAAATCGAGGAGGTAGTTACAGTTCTTGTTTTATTACATATTTGTTACCGTAATATTTATTTCCATTTTTTTATCCCTTTCGTGTGAATCCTTCACACGAATTGATATTCCACCATTTGAAGAATTTTATATGTAGTCCAAACACTAAAGAGCTGATCGAAATAAGTTTTTGAAGATTTTTTTTTATTACTTGTTATTGATTCGTTTATACACATTGTTATTTCAATAATTGAATCGTGTATATGTTATAATGTAAATAGCAGATTCAATTTTTTTTGAAGGATCGTTCAATCGATTTGATTATAATTCATCAATGTTGGTCGATTCGAGTTTGGATCCTGTTTTTTTTCATATTTTTCATCGGTGTAATCATCCACTGATATACAACTTTTTTTTGTTGAATATAATGTTGATATTTGAACCTGATGTTTGAAATTCAGAGACATTTAAAATCTAACTAAATTTATATGTATTGTACTAAATGTTATTTAATGTGATATTGAACTGCATTTGTTTTTTTGAAAGTCAGGTATATTTCAAATGTATCTAAATTTTATATGGATTATATTTTGAACAATTTTTGTTTGTTGTTTTGAAAGTTGGTTACATTTGTTAAATATTTTTTTTGAAAATGTATCTGAACATTATATGTATTATATTTTGTGCCTTTATATAATTTATGTTTTTCATTAAAGTTTTAAAATTCAGTTGCATTTTTAAATTTATCTGAATTTTATATGCATTATACTATCTGTTTTTAGTGTGATTTTGAACAATATTTGTTTGTTATTTTGAAAGTCAGTTATATTTGTTATTTTAAAAAAAAATGTATTTGAACATTATATGCATTATATTTTTGAAATTTTTTTGTGCATTTAGGCCGTTTATGTTTTTCATTAAAGTTAAGTTACATTCCAAATATATTTAAACTTTATATGCAATATACTTCCTCTTTTATTTGTGTTTATAAACAATGTTTGTTTTTCCTTGAAATCCAGATACATTCCAAATGCAACTTATCTTTATATGCATTATTTTATGTTTTTTTGCCAAACATATTTTATTTTTCTTTTAAAAGTTGGATACATTTTAAAATGTATATGAATTTAAAAAAAAAAGAACTTGAAAGGTAGCCGAACCACCTCTCATATGTTAGAAGACGACGAGAAGAATTCAGGGGTGGCGACGCTGTTCACCGGAGATGAGTAGGCCAGCAGGAATGAATTTTTGAAGTGACGGATGATTTAGGAAGATAAAAAAAATTTTTACGTAAAAGAGTTCGTGTTGTATTGGGAGGTGGCCTAGGTAGCAAATCTGTTCTTTAAATTCAAATTTTAGATAACAATTTGTAAATAAATTTTTTTAAAAACTTTACTTTTAGGTTTCAAAGTTTGATTTTTATGTGTAAAAAAAAAAACAACTGTTTCAACATAGATCGAGTATAACTTTTATGAAAACAAAATTGATTGAGACTAATTTATGATCTGCGACTTCCAAAAAAAAAAAAAACTGGCAAAATATGAAAAATAAGATAAAAGATCGAGCAATAAGAAAAAAAATATCTTTGAAAAGGATCTTCTTGATAGTGGAATTTCTATCCTTAGAAAACTATTATGGAGAGGAAATTTATTCTGGTAGAAGTCATGGATAAACAACCATTCTGAACTATGAATTAATGAATTATGAAACGTTTAATTTTTTTTTCTTAATGTAAACACAAAAAAAAGTCTATATTCCTGTTTAATTAGGATAAGAAAAATGCATCCGTTTTTATTCACTTTTGTAGATGGCATCCGTTTTTATTCACTTTTGTAGGCTCTTTGGAATCACATGAAACTTTGTCAGTATTGTATAAAATATAAAGGGTTAAATGCATATAACCCCCTGAAAGTTAGCGTATTTAAAAAAACCTTCATTTATGCGAATATCCATATAACCCCTCAAAGTTAACATGGTTAAACATTTAGCCCCATGATTAACTTTTCGTTAGAAAAAAGGGAATATTCCAAGAATATTATGTCGGCGGTTAATTTACATATTTATATAACCTCCTAATTTGTTTCATAAATCCAAAAGGATCCAAATCTATTATGAAAATACCCCTTTATTTGTGCCATAAAATATTCATATAACCCCCTTATTTGTGCCATAAATCCAAAAGGACCAACTTTCAGAATTTACACATTCATATAACGCCCTACTTTATACAAAAAATACAAATGGACCCATTCTTCTTCTTCCCAGCGGTCATTTTTGTGACCATTGTCATGGTTGGTTATATAGACCTCATTCGATCTTCTTCTCCCCTGATTTATATAAACCGATTGTTGCCATGAACGGACAGTGGCGCCGCCGCGCGAGAGGGGCTGAGCGGGACAAATCAAAGGTGGACGATGGGAGGGGAGGAGGTCGGGGAGGTAAGATCCAGTGATGTTGAAGACGTTTTCGAGGACGTGGCGCAAGGAGAAGGAGATGGGCGACGAAGGCAGGGTTTGTGGAGGCATGGGTGGGGGAGGGGTATATTGGTCATTTTATTACGTTAGGTTAACTTAACCACCGTAGTTACTTGGCAAGACAACGGTAGGGGTTTTTTGTATTAATCGACTATTTTGAGAGGGTTATATGAATATTCACATAAATGACGAGTTTTTTTTATATACGTTAACTTTTAGAGGGTTATATGCATTTAACCCAAATATAAAATGTATCTATTGAGGTCTCGTTTGATTCATATCATTTTTTTTATGGAATTACTTTAACAATAATTATTTTACAAGTAATCATTTTTCCAGGAATCATATTTTATCATACTATTTGGTTCACCGGTGAATTTCTTCAAATAATCATTCTCTAATGTTTGATTCACACATGAAAAATAATAAAGAATTTGATTTAAATGTCGAAAATACAATTACTATTATACATATACTTGCAAAATTTATTTCTTTACTTATATCACATTATACAAAAGACTAATTTTTTATAAATATTTAATGAATGCAAATAAATAAAAATTAATATACCAATTATAATAATATCTAAAGTTCTAAACCCATCTATAAAAAAAATTGAATTAAAAAGCATAAATCAATATATAATAATACACAAACAAGATTTTCACTTCATATATATCAATTATAACATAGTTTTTTAGTTATAAAATTTAAATGAATGTATAATCGACAGGTAAAAAAATACTGGAGACTCTTTATTTTATAAATGATATAGATATTAATTTACTTGATTTGTAAATGGTAGAATAATAATTTAATTTAAGATTCCTGTTGAAATTTGAGATCATCACAAAAAGGGTGGGAATTTGATTCCACCCTATTTTTTTTACGTGCCTTAATTTTAATTCCAGTGGGATACATAATTATCATTTAGATTATCACTAACCAAATACTGACTTTTACACATTTTTCTAGTAATCTCATATGGAAATAAAATCCATCTCAAAATGAGATGAACCAAACGATGCCTGAATTCATTTGAATGTATATTATATTAATCAGATATATAATTAAAAATAAAATGTGTAGCCTGCAAAAGCGACTAGAAAAAAGATGGAACATAATATTTTCCTTTTTTTAAAATGGTATATTTCTTCCAATGAGGTGTGTGTACACACACACACACACACATATATATATAAAGATAAAGTGTACATGCTCCAATTATTTGATCATATTTAAAAAGTGATTTTTTAAAACAGGTTATATACATTTTCTAACAAAGTATATACTTTGTTAGACAATTATATATCTAAGATGTATAAGACTGTATACATGACTATAACATGGATGATAACGCTCTTTCTTTTTTTAGCGCTAATATATCAAGTCCGTTTTAGAACCATGTGCACTACGATAACTCATCGTATATTATATTATAATAGTGTAAGGTTCTATCATAGTCTTAAATTTTTTTATTTTTTTTTTAAAAAGAAGATATTATTGTATTTCATTACATACTTCATTTCATATAACATTATATATTTTAATGGAAGAGTATATAATATTTAAAAAAAATGGTATGAACTACGATTAGGGTTGCACATATCATTTTCATTATTTTTAATTCTTTACACTCAATCTTTTTTTATAATCTCAAATATAGTCCTATATAACTCGTTAACCCTGTTCACTCATTGCATCGAATTATATAACTCGTTAATTTTTTTCACATTTTCTTTAAAATGACATCATTCAATTAATTAGAATATATATTTACCATTTTATAAAAATACATACATAAATATATAAATTAAAAAAAAACACACTGTGTGACTT